>JAPDSC010016000.1:38592-89149 GCA_026290005.1 Latrodectus geometricus | reverse complement strand
ATTTGAGTACAATAATAAATTAACGTAAATACAAAGTGCAGTGAAGTGTTTAAAATTAAAGTTTAATGCGAAGTAGAATACAAATGTGTTTTTTACAAAGGCTCAAGCACAAAATTTCCACTTACGAAAATGGTAAGAGAAAAAACAAATTTGCATATACTTACAAGTGGCGCCATCTAGGTACAAAAAAGCATACAAACAATATAAACACTCTATGTTGTTCATTTTGTTGCACAGTGAGAAAAAATAAATGATATAGTTTATCTCTATATGTTGCTCAATAAAAAAATTTAGTTTCGTAAAACTTTTCGTAGTTAATTTTTAAATCTAATGTTTCATAAATTGTTGATCTTAATAAGCATTTTATCTTTTTAACGATAACTATAATATAAACCTAAAAATATCGTTATAAAATAAGTATGGCAAAAATATCTTTCTAATTTAAAAAAAAAACTACTTTTGAATGTCGAAGCGATATTTATTTTTAAATAATTAATAATTGTTCTTCTATTAAATTGAACGAAATATTGTAAATTTTTAAAACAAGATATTGAATTCTGAAATCTTGAAAAATATCTTAATGTAAAGTGAAACAATCTTATTTTGTGTTACTGTATTTATTATAAAATATTTTACAGTGAAATTTGAATTTTAAAATACATTGCTGTCTTAAGTCTTATTTCTTTCTTTCCAAAATCCCACTTTCCACCCAAACTTGAATGATCATTTGTTTAGATATTACCTGTTGAGCAAGCCTCTACACAAGTGAGAGTCTTTAACAAGTAAAATATTTCGAAATATCAGCACGATAAAATTTAAATTCAAGTTATAAATCAAATTATTGCTCCGTAAGCAGAAGCATGAAATGAGTAAGTGATATCTCCTTCTTATCTTACATTTTATTGACTTTTAACGATTTTCCTTTTAAGCAATCTGCCAAGTTGCTTTTGAATGCTTGGTACAACAATAGAGAATAAGCTTCAAATCATGTATTTTACTCCAAAAGAGTTTTGAATTTTTTAGTATAATCATCTTTTTATTTTAATAGGAATAATTTTTTTAGTCTGTATTATTACTTTTACATCTTATAGGGAATTCATTTTTCAATAATACTTTTCATTTTTTGCTTATTGGCTAAATTAAGTTTATTTGGATATATGCTTCCTTTTCAATCTTTAAATTTGGTATCTTTCATTACTTATTTCTCTGTAATTACTTGTTTCCTTACTTGTTACACATTACTTATTTCCATAGAACTGAAAACCCTTCTTATGACATTCATAATAATTAACGCTTTATATTTGAGTATTTGGATAATAGATTTTTCAACATTTTTCCATTTGTACAATTTGACTATTTTATTATTTCATATTTAGTGTCATCTTGAATTTGTTTTTAATTTGAGAACTTTTGCCTTATTTTCTTTTTACATTTTAAAATTTTTTGGACGTGATTAGTTTGGATGACAAGTTTTATTAACTCTTTAATAAAATGTTTCAATAATTAATCTTCCTTTTGAACTTCAATCAAAATAATTATGTAATTAAATTATCTTTTGTTCTTCTTAGTTTTTGTGTCATTAGAATTTTAAATTTTTCTTCAAATAAATTCAGATTACTTCATGCTATGTGAAACAATAATCTAAAACTTTTGATATGCCTTTAGAAGTTTAAATTAAACACGTGAATTCATAAATAAGAATATTTCTGAATATAGCCTTATTATTAATTTAAATTTTGTGAATTCGATATTAATCACAAAATATTTCCTATACCAAATAATTTACCTATTTAAAATGAACATTTTTCTTCTTCTATGTTTTATTTAAACATAACAGAAGAGATATTTTATTTTTAACTACTCATAATTTCAATAGTTCGATACGTTTTGCTATAGAAAACTAGTATGTGTCAAACAAAAATTTAAGGCAAATATCATTTCAGTACGTGATTTCTCGTTACGTCGTGATAATTGCTAACGATACATATTATATCATATTTATAACGATATATTTATTTCATAGAATAATTATACAAATATATAATACTGGAAATAAAGAAGTGATCAAACGCTCAAGAAAAATATCAATATCAACAGCAACTTTTGGGAGAAACAACAACAGAGTGAGAATCAGACAGGGATACACTGGCATGTACAGGTATAGTTAAACATACAAAGTGAAAAAAAAAATCTCAAACATATTAGACAGTTGTGACTCACGCATGATGTTTGCTTGAAAACATTGACCTGTCATTTTCTATTGGTGAGAAATCTGAGTGGGCCAGCTACAAATATCTTTTGCTTCAAGTAATGTCAGTACAACTTCTGCAACAAGTGATCATGCATTATTCTGACTGAAACTCAGCATTTCTTAGGATTTGAATGAGAGGCAGAACTATGAGCCGTTCCACAAGAGAAATGCAAAGGCACTTTTCAAAATGACAGGAATGCAAATAAGAAATTAACCTATTTGATGGAACACATTACCATCATTCAAAGTAATAGGCCAACAAGGCGATGCCAAAAAATATTTTCTCTCACATATGATTTCTCAACAACACGGTGATGATCATGATACAGAACGTAAATTCTTATAAAAATAGTAAACAGAACAGTTATTCATCTAAAAATGCAAATTTTGCGTCTAACATCTATGTTAATTATACAATTGAAGATGTTAATGTCTGCTATGTAACGTCAAATTAATTAGAAACTTTGGCAGCTGGGTTTCAGCAAATGATATTGAACTATATGTGAAGATACATATTATCCTGCAAACACTACATTTCTTAATATGTCTGCATGATCTATTAAGACCATGCAGATAATAAGTTTGCTTTTCGACTGTTGGTGATTATGGTCCAGGACACATCATTTCTACAATATACAGACAGTAAGTATCTGATGGTCAACTAGGATGATACGATTCCTTCATTTGTAATCTAGCTAGACTAAAATTTTCCTTTTGTTAAAATCAGAAACATGCTGATAAGTACATCATCATCTTTTACTAGATATCGCAACAATTTTTCACCAGGCAACACCATTTAAATACAATTTGAGTATGAGAAACCTGATCTACAATTTTTCATTTAAATTCGTTGTTATTGACTTTGGTGCTCATCTGTTTTACATAATGTGTTGAATACCAATCATTTGCATATGACAGCATCATTTCATGACATGTTGTGCCCAATTTGATATGAAAATCAAAGATAAATATTAAATAATTTTATTTTAAAAATGGTCTATCATTTGTCCTAAAAACAGCCATGAATACTAGAAAATTTATTAAATTCTAAATAAAAAATATTTATAAATAATTTGAAGGAAGATAGTTCTAAATTTTTAGAAATCCAAGTTTCATTTTTCTTAATCAAATGATCAAAAACGCAAAAAGGATAAAAAAAAATAAAGGCACAGATACGGAAGCAAGGAAACAAATTATTTCTTTATTAATGACTTCTTTTACTTTTCAGAAATATTTCATGTTTAATATACCTTTGAGAAATTAATTTCGTGGAAAATGTTACCCATTTCTAAAGATAGAGGGAGAATTCACTGTGGTTTCTTTTCAGAACACCGCTATCTTATTTTTAATACATATTAAAAAAGAAAAATCTGCCTACACACACACACCCTATTAGTATTTCAGTGAAAAAATAAATTGATAGAGACTTATATATATTACTAATTCAGAGAAAAAAAGTACGGATCTTATTTACAGATGATTATTTTTCCACGCTCTAGTGATTAAATATTCTTCAGAGCTATACGAAAATAAAATGTTGTTTTCAACAATTTAAATATGAAGGTATGCAATTTTTTAAATTCGACATTAAAGGAAATCTGGAAAAAGAAAAGAAAAGAAAAGAAGGGAGTCAAAGAGAAAAATAAAATCCACATTTCTCTGATGATAATGCATTTCATAAGCAAAAAAGAGCAAAATAAAAATAGTTTCGTATTTATCACAGCATCTGCAATATATGACAGTCTTGAGCTTTTGTGTATTGTGTTCTGGAGATTCCCGATTCTGTGACTTGGGAGCTCTTCAGGATTGACTGATATTGATCCCCAGAAGATCTCCTTTCGCAATTCCTTTGCCCACGCTGCTTTGTTTTCTTTCTACCTACGGTTAAAGCATCATTTTTTTTAGTTTATATCTAGATTTTCATTCATGCGTCGGTAAGTAGGAAATAAAATGGAATAGAACCTAAAAATCCGTAGAAATTCTCGCCAAAGAAGGTGGATGATTTATTTTCACGGGCATGTTCTTCCTTGGATTTTTCATGTCCTCCTTATATGCGGTGCATGCCGACTCATAAATACTGTTTCACATTTCACAGAAGGTGTAAAGTCATGAGAAGGAATACATTATAGCTCGCGGTGGTTGTTTTTGTCTTAGCTTTTAAATGTCAGTAAAAATTTTTATAATATTTTTAAAGTACACGTTCTTTATTCATGTTGTTGTTTACGAATATTGTTGGTTGCTGAATGTTGTTAGTGAATTAAAATGTTTGCAAATTATTTATTAAAATGTTGGCAAAGAAAATATTATGTTGGCGAATTAGTATTTCTTTGCAAAGACAAGCTTCTCTTTCTCCTTTATTTTTGTTTAGTTTTTTATGGAAAGAAACTCAAAATGACTTGTACTTTGATGCTGGAACTCTGCATTCAAGATTCATTTTGAATGGGGATCAGAAAACGTGGTAGGTAATTTGGACTACCATTCTTTTGACGAAAAAAGAGAAATTCAGCATGCTCTTTAACCATCTAGCTTAATTTCTGCTTAATCATTTTAAATTGTGATTTCCTACTAATCATCTTTTAATCATCTTGTCAACAAAAATGAAGGATGCAGAATAATTTCTAACTAATACACTTCTATACATTTGAATGTTTTGAAGTGAATTGACGAATAAATATTGATATATTTAATGATGGAACTGATGAAATAAAATAAAAATATGGAAAACTGATCTTTTTTGATTGAAATTTTAATTTCTTAGAAGTGACATAGAGAATTATAATTAAGTCGTGAATTATTACATCATTATTGTAAAATATATTCACTAATAGCGCATATCCATTTTTGAGTATTTAAGTAACACTGTATAAATATTCCTAAATATTTTTGTAGCCTATAAATATTGAAAATATTATTTTGAATATTTATAGGCTAAAAAAATACTATACCAAGTAAACATAAATATTATATTGAATACTGGTATACCACTGTGTTTACAGATATTGATTAAAGCCTATTATTTTTTAATATATTTAAACCTTTCTTACTCTTTAAAATATTTTCATTTTAATTTTATAATGAACTTCAGTGATAAAACTTGTTTTATTAAAACAAAATTGTAAAAATGCATTTTTAAAAGAAAGTTCTGTATTTTTTAAAAATAACTAGCAATTACATTTATTATTAATTTTTATCTATCAAAACAAAGCAATAGTTGGTTGGATGGGTTATATGGCGCAAGGTCCAAAAAGGACAAGCTGCGCCAAAAGAAAGCACTAGAAAAACCACGGTGAATATTGAGAAATACCATTCGCATGTGCTTATAATTAAATCATCAGAAAATTAAATTTACGAAACAAATGAACAAGGACCAATTGAATAAGTTATAAAAAGGAATATGTTTTAGATTAATTAAAATATAACTATTTATCGGGGAAATTTATTTCATGCTGATATCTTTCGTACAGTAGTACTCGGAATTAATATATTTATTTGTTTTTGCTTTTTCTCTAATTTTTAACACTCAACGTTCTTTTATTACCTGAATTATTTAATTTTTTAAGAAGAATTTGCAAAAGATTTGATGTTTTAAAATACTGAAACGAAATCAGAACCCACGTGAAGAATTGATATTGTGGACAAAAAGAAAATTGTGCTTATTTCACTTCTTTTCCTATAAAGTTGTCAATAAAACATGTATAGAAATCTATGGATATAAGAATTTAGTATTGGTTTGTTAGTAAATTTGAGACTTTTATAATATTTTACATGAAACATCAGATGAACTTGCCAAATATTGACACAGATTATTATTTTCAAAATTCGATTCTATGAAATAAAACATTACTCTGAGTTTACATATTTAAAATTAATTAATTCTTATTTATATAATAAAGATATATGACAATAATTTTTAAGTAATATTATATGTTACTTATAAATATTGCTTAGTTCATTTTAAGACAGAAAACTTACAATGTTCAAATTTTTTCAATATTTGAAATATCAAATGATATTCAGGCAATGTTACATTAGCTAACAAAAGTTAAAAAGCAACATATTTTGAGAAACTCGTCATAAAAAATGACACAAACTATAAAATTTATAGTTTAAATAAGTAAAAAAAACGAGATTATGTAAATTTATGCAAAAACGTTATCTATCACTTTTTTTTCTAGAATAGGTATATATGAGTGTGAGAAAAATGTATAGTTATCAAAATGTGCAGTATCGTAATTAGGCGTTTAAATTTTGTTGATTTTCAATTTTCGTTAGCTGATTCGTTGACAAAAGTTGGCGGAGGTTTGGACGGATGTAAATGGGGATGTCACAGGCTGATGTAACTAGGTGCCTTAATATGTTTCACTGTGTGGTCCAGCATTTCTGGAACTCATATCAGATGTAAGCTTCTGTTTCCAGAAGACTTGTTCCAAGCCGACTTCGAGCAACAATACGTGTAGAAAAACATTTTGTAGCTTTTTTGCCTGAAGGAGAAGAAGCATTTCTGTGGCGTAACTTGTTACAGATCACTCTATCGCTCAGAGAGAAACCTATCAGCAGTATGGCGCGAAGCCCTCTTTACCATGCAGAACTCTATGCAAAGTGACCAAGTGTTTGTGTATAACCGGATGGCAGAGAAAAGGCCACTTATCTTGTGTAACATTTCTTGAACCAGACAGTGATGAGATTCTACTGTTTACAAACGATTCCATATTCACATGGGAGAGCGATTCAGGACTTGTGCTGATTTTGAAGGAACAAATCACTAAATACTATCAATTCAACGCTGTGGAAAGACACAGCTACGAGGTGGCGGAATTATGGTTTGGACCGGAATCTAACTAGCTAGGAAAGAACTGTGGCTGATGTGAAATATCGAGAGGGGATTCTTGATCCATATTCCGCTGCAGTTGTGAATGATTTCTTGATGATGGATAAGGCATGAACTCATCAATCTGTTGTTGAGAGTCTTTGTTTGGAGTGAATGCAGTGGTCAGCTCAATCTCAAGATCTGAATCCCATAGAACAGGACTATCTTGATAGACAGGTTTCTGCCTTAAGATATCCTCCAAGGTCTGTAGGAGAGCTGGTTAACAGCTCACTTCGACGCTTCCCATTCCGGTAACCGAAAATTTAATTGACACCATGGAAAGTCGATGCAGCGATACTTTTAAGCTTTGCTTCATTGCTTCTAGGGGTGGGCGTATCTCTTATTAAAACTCTGTTTTGTTATGTTTCTGTGATATTTTACCACGTCATTTTCTTAGATAAACACTCCTTTGTTGAAATTAATACTTGCTTGTTTTGTGCACATTCCATCCATATTTGATGTTTCTAAACTCATTCATTGGCAAATTAGGCGCGAAAAACCGTTTGTTCTTAAACTTATGGTGTGTATTATTTAATATTTTCATGCTATAGGGGTTGTGGTTTAACTAAACACAGTAATGATTACAAAAGTAATGAAATTGGAATGCTGAAACTGTTATTTGTTTCTATTTTGGTAATTTTAAGATTAATGGGGAATTTAGTTTAATCAACAAAGATAGATTATAATTATTTTTTATTATTCAAAATGATATTATCTACATAACTTTAAGTGTATACAGTGACTGACTTCAATGATAATCAAGATTCAATGCATTAGAAATGTCAAATGTATATTCGTTTATTTTACTACGGCTAATAAATTTTTGCCTCAAGTATTCAGGACAAGTAATTATTTATTATATTTTGTACAAAGATTTGTTTTTAAGAGGTTATAATTTTGATGAAATAAAATATGAATGTCAAAAATATTTTTACCATCCTATCGTATAGTGTTTTGGGTACATTAGAGAATAATTTATTACAACACATCAGGGTAGATGATAAGTTTATATCTTATGCTTATTTCATCTATTTCTTAATTTTTGATATTTAACTCAGAATTTTAAAAGAGGATTTTATTGTTTTGATTCAAATAAAAGAAAATTGTTATAATATTAGAAGTATTTTTTATGATTTCAATTTAAATTAAATTAAATGCCAATATATAAATGAAACTAATGATATCCGAGGTTTGAAATCTAATGTTAGTGGTTTTTTAACCAATGATATTCTTAAGTCAATGATAATTTGATATCAATGGATTTTCTAAATATTGTTATATTTTAGTAATTTTTTAATGATATTCGAAATTTCAAACCCAATTTTAGGGATTTCTCTCTGGTGGATGATAACACAAGACCTCAGTCAGCTGTAATTGTTGAGAAATATCTTAACGGTCTTGGTTTTGAGCGAATGGAATGGCCAGCTCAATCTTCAGACCTGAATCCCATAGATCATCTGTAGGACCAGTAGTTATTGGGAAATATCTTGGGGGTGTTGGCTGAAATGATTGTGTGAGCACAATTCTGGAGGATAAATGTAAAAGTAAAATAACTTATAGCAAATTACCACAATAGAATTATTAAACATTGTAAAAAGTTTAAAATCGTTTTATGAAGGATAAGATTTAACATTATAAAATAAACTTTTTCCGAAGAATGTCAGTGTTTGTTGAAATATTTATTGTAAATTATTCTACAATAAATATTTGACTAACTGTCAAAATTCTGGATATTATAACATAAATTTTTATAATATTTTCAAATTTGATAGGCAAGAAATAGTAAATAAATATATCAACTAAGAATATATAAGTTGAAAATTTTTTTTAAAAGAAAAACATAAATATGCTGAATTCTTCACAACATTTTTGAGAATGATACAATTCAAGATAAGAATCAAACAAGAATATTATGAATAAGAAAATTGCTTATTCATTTTTAAATGGACAAATTTCACTTGCTATGTGAATTCAATTGAGAAGAAAAGGTAGTAGAAATTGCTTCTGATGGTGATACCATTTCAAAGCGCCTACGCATTACCCGGGGCACTATATTTTTTCCCTTCGAGTCCTTTCTCCTTTTTTTTTTTTTTTTTTTTTTTTTCTTTTACCACACGGGGAAGTTTTATATTCTCTTGATTCTTTTTCCCTTTCCCGTTTTTCTGTGTACTTCTGAGTGTAAACAGTGTCTCAAATATTTTCATTCTTGTTTTCTATGGACAGTTTTTCGAGTTAAAATCGATACAATCAGCCTCAGGGAAAAATCGCATAGAGAACTTTTTTCTCCCTTCTTTTTCCCCGTTTATGGACGATTAAACTCATATTGATTTTAACGATTCTGCTGGGATTTTAAGATATATGAAAAAAATCAGAAAAATAATCTGAGGTCTAAATGGGTGGGTAAGTAGTCTTTTTCTTTGCTTGATTTTTATATGAGACTAAATATTTACGATGTTCAGAAAATTAATTATTAATTATTAATAAAATTAATTATTATATTTTTATAAAAAATTTCCTTTGACGAAAATTGGATTATTATAGTATTTGTTTGATTTTCCATATATATATACTCGAAGATTTTACGTTTGAAATGTAAGATATGAAAACAAACATTAAAAGGAGAACATCAAAAGCACTAATAAAATGAGCTTCATTAAGTGGGGTTGACATAATTGGGACATAGTGGGGTTTTTCTGTAATAGACATTGCACTCCAAAACCGTGCCAAAATATAGAATGATAGCAAACTGTATGCAAATCTATAAATATATAATTTCTGATATGTAATCAGTATATATAAATACAGAAAAAAATATTTCGGAACAAATATAAAATAGTTTAAATTTTTTTTATTCTTTAAATTTTTTATTTTTTAATATCGAATCATGCAAAATTGCGAGATAAATACAGAAAATAAATGACTAATTGTAAACACTATTGAAATGTTAATCATTAAACATTATTGTGCTTAATTATTGACTGGAAAATTGTTATTTTCCAGCAACTGCTTTACGTCTTGGCCACGCGAAGATCCCAAAGTTTATTTCATCAGATCTTATTAGAATTTCTCTCAGAAAATTGATGTTGGGTGAGGTCATTCATCTTTTTCTTGATGACATGCTTGGCACTGGTAAGAGGGACAGATTTCTTTGATGTTTGTAGAATATTAAAACCTATTTTTTAATTAAAGTATTTGTAAAGAGAAATTAAATATTCTTTAATTTTTAAATTGTTTATATTAAATTAGAACAAACAGAATTAAAAATTATTTGTCAAATTTATTTACTAATTTAATAGTTTTTATGATCTTTATATTTTGTTTTCTCTCAGCTTTTGTTTTGATATATTTTATTAAATTTTCAGTTCTTACTAATTTCTAAGTCGAACTCAGTAAAAGATTCATGGCAGTAACTTTTTAAAATTTTTTCAACCAAACTCTGAGAATGATGTTGTTATCAAATTTATTAAACAACCATAAGGTCTGGAATTGAACTCTTTCTGAATAAATTATAACTACAAAGGAATAAAGGTTACAAGTAATTAAACAGCAAAAATGTAAATATTTTAGATTATCAAATTGTAAGAATATAACTTATTATAATATCATAGCATGATATAAAATATTTTAAGAAGAAATTAGTAGATTCACTTAAATTCAATGTGATGATAAAAATAATATTTTTAATTTTTTGATTAAGGAAAAATATTAAAAGTGGGATTTTTCTAATCAATAACCTCGAATGTCCTGAGCGACATAAAGTACTTTAGTTGTTTTTATTTTATATGACATTTTTAAACAATAAATCTTATATTAATAGACAAACTACTGGAATAAAATTCTTGCAGATATAACTCCAGCTTGTTTATTACAACAAAATATTTCTTGAAGTTAATTTAAGACATTTCAGTTTAAAGTTAATTTAATATATCATCTTCTTTCATTCTGATCACAGAAGTGGAATGGGCCTCACACATTTTCCTTCTCTCTATTTCAATGCTCTATTTTTAGTTGGGTCCAAAGTACAAACAGCAAATTTTCTGACATAAATAATTTTCTAAAATGTAGTGTGTGTTGAACTCAAAACAATGCTGCTTATAAAATAAATTATACAAACTGCACCGTAATGAATTTCCTTATCTACACCAGCTCATATTTGATGATGAATCACTTTTAGTGAATTTCTCTGTTGACACTAAATTTTACTGGATTGAACAAGCTGTATGATCAATTTAACCTCAAATCTTATCAAAAATTTGTATTAAAAGACATATATATCCGGTTTTCATGACATTAGTTCCTACAGTTTGGTAATTTTTCCGTCTAAAACATTTTGCATAAAATTATTTCGAGGTATATTTGCTTTTATTATTTTTGTCCCCATCATAACATTTATTCTATCATATCTTTTGATTTGTTTTACAAAATGTTCCTTTATTTTCAAAATTACTTCATACTGTAGAAAACTGGATAAATTAAAAGAACAGAAGATCAAATGAAAGTTAGAATTGCTTTTGATTTTTCACTGAGGAAAAAAAATTTAGGATAATAAGAAAAATAACAAAATTAATTTGAGGGATTCTGTCACCAAAAAGAAGCCATTCGCGCAGTTTGACTTTGTGAACGTGAATAGCCATTATAAAATATCAAATAAAATTTAAAACCGTTAAATTTTGAAGAATTATTGAAAATTTCTTTTACTTATAAATATTCCATATTTAAAAATAGTTTTGTGACGAAATAGCTTTAGATAATTAGTTGAAAAGAATTTTTTCACTCGTATTACAAAATATTTTATAAGCAATACTAAAACATATTTGCATATAAATTTAAGAAATAACATAATTTGATAATTTTAAAACACAAAATGGCTCATTTAATTTCTAACAGTGAAAATCAGTTTTCAAACGAATCGTTAGTTTCTTTAATTTTAAGAGTATTAAACTGAATCTTTTTTTCTATATAAATAACTAAAGATATGTATGAAGAAAAAATAAAATTTTAAATATCATATCATATAAAATGTTTAGGTTATAATTTTAATGATAAATTTATTCGAAGGTATTTCTTTGTCAATAATATTTTATGACATGTTGCTTGTGCTTTATTTGTATTTCTATTTTTATTAAGACTTTACATTTCAAAAAACATATACTTAATCAGATTAAAACATTAAATATAGTTTCAAATATTTTTCCTTGCATTTAATGTTTTTCAATGATGCTTTCTTTAAAATTTTTAATTTAAGTAATTATTTTTATAAAGTGAAATGAAAGAATTTATAACTTCATTTGTATAAAATTTCATTTTATACAAATAAATTCCTCTATTCTAATTAAAAATTTCGAATTTAAATTTTTTATGCAAATTTCTCAAATTATACGTATTTGAAGTTAATCCTCAGAACATAAAATTTATATTTATTAGATGTTTAATATTTTATCTTTATTTGGAAAACCAAAAATTATAGCTATTTTAAATTTGTGGTTTTTTATTAAGAAAAATAAATCTTATTAATAAAAGACAGATAAGAAATATGAAATTCATTGATTTCTTTATTCATTAAACATATTTTCCGCGACGAAACATGATCCTGGCGTGCCGTCATAAACAAAAATTATAGTAATTTAATAATAACATGGCATTATTGTAATTTAATTATGAAATTCAATAGGCATTAAATTTAAAAATTAAAGAATACCAGTAATTTAATTATTAAATTTGATATGCCTTAAATTTTCTATAATTTAAATTGAATTTTTTATTTTCACAACTATAATATTTACATTAAAATTTTTGTAATTAAGATATCATCAGGAAAAGTTGCTCTTAGAATTAAAATAAATCTCAAAATAAAAATATATATTCGTCATCTAAGGATTTTTTTGTATAAAAATTACAATTTATGAGAATATAGAGAATGTCATAAAAATGTCTTATATTTTCTATGAATAATCTAATGATGTGGTAATAGAAAATAAATAAGCTTTATAGTGTCCACACTTCCATTATAAAAGAAATTGAGATTTTTCACTGAATTTTAACGCATATTCTAATCTTTAGAGGCATGTGAAATGTTTTGCAAGAAAAATATGACACATTACCGTGCAGGATCTATTATTCTGTTATGTGATCCTTGATCTCGATCTTTTTTTAAAAACTTCTAGAGTCAATAAAAGAAAGTATCAATGAGAAACAATTATCCTTTCTTATTGCATATTGAATGTTATTAAAATAACATATTATAAAGAGGGGATGAATTTAAAATAGTGATTATCATATTTTTGCAAAAGTTTAGATATATTTGTTAGTAAAATTGAACAAATCTATTTTAATAAAGCATTTCAATCAAAGATGTAAAAAGTAATTTTTTTCTTCTTAATCTGAAATGAAGCCTTTACTTTATCCCCATTAACTTATTTTTCTAATCATGTCTTATATAAGATATATACTTTCATTTATGATCATATCAAAATAAGAACCTAAATAAATATTCTATTCAAATCAGTGAATAGAAGGTAATGAAAAATCCCTCAACAAAAGTAGTTGAATTCATTGAATTTTCTGAGATTCAAATTCATTTCTGTGCTGCTATAGCTATTCAGGAAGGTCTTTAACTCACCAAAAAGTGTTGATTAAGGTTGACCGAATTGCTTGAAAAAAATGTATGCTTTACTTTGTTCCTGGGATGCCACAAAAATTGTTTACCTTCAATGTTCTCGGCAACTGCAACAGATATGCATCATGATAGATATTTAGTCATCGTTTCCTGCTGCTGTATCAGAAGAGCTATTACTGTGTGACTTTATTCACCAATTGTCCCAATGGACGCTTATTCCTTGTTCATCAAATGGCACCGACCGAGTTCAGTGTTCTCTGATACTTCTCCAAAACTCCTTACAGAAAATATTTGACTAGATGTTAGAATTAGAAAATTATTATTTCTGTTTTTAAATGTCTATCTCTAGCCTCAGAGATGTTCGTTTCCACTGTGTGTGTGTACTTTCTTATATCTAGCCTTGAGTTGAGCTCTACCAATTCTAGGATAGATAGAATGTAGAACTATGCAGTGAGGTTTAAACTATTGAGTAGGAAACTTAGTATTTTAGAAGGACGGATCAAGCAGCAGAACCCCCAGTATTTGACCAGTGCAACCTCCAGAGATATCATCTATACAAATTTAGCTTCTTTAATGCCTTTCACTATTAATTCCTTGGAAGCAAGGAAGTCTACACAAGGAAACAATATTGCTTATCTCAAATAACTCAGGAAACAATAATCTCAAAAAAGAGATACCTTTTAAATTTGATCTATAAGACTGCATATGTACTGTCAATCATTGGTTTTACTTTGATGTCATATATTCAGATTTAGCAGCATATACTTATTGAATATATTAACAATCATTGGTTTTGCTTTCTTGCATTTGGTTACAAAGGATTTTAACTGATACAGACTTTAGAGACGGAATTTAGTAACTCTATGTCAGGCAATTCGACAAGACTATAGATCCAAAATTTTTGTTAATGGGTAATGAAGCCCATTCTCATTGGCTCATTTCTTAACAAAGGCGTTCATTGGAGAAATTGGTCAACGATTGAGAAGACATGGGAAAAATAGGTCAATTATGTTGCTGAAAGATAAGCTTCACTTGTAGAACTTTTAATAACGAACAATACGTCTCTAACAGCGATACCTCTTGTAGTTGCTATCATCCCAATCCAATCATCCTATTTTAATTTCTTGATCTTTGCAAAATTTATGCTCACTGATAATTTTTTCCTGATTTTTCTAAAGTATACAGAACTATGCATTTTCTCTTTTTTGTCATTGTGTTCATTACACACTGCTTCAGTCGTTTTTCCTCGGCAAAATGTATTTTACTTTATCTTTTTCACCGTTCTTTGAAATTTTCAATCAGAATTTAGTTATTTTATATTTATTATTTTTCTAAGTTTTTTTTCAAGCGTTTGAAATATATTTAGCATTTTTTTAAGTATTTTCTTTGTCAACCTATTTTTATCATTGCAATAAAATTAATTTAAACTAATCTCATTTATACATTCCCGTTATATATATGACAAATTCAATTTTTTTTTAAATTTATATGATAAATTCAAATTACCTTTAAATTTTCATCTAAATATATTTAAATACTTAAATAAAAAATACTTAAATATATTTAAGTATTTTTTCTGTATTATAAAATCTATAAGACTCTCTCTCTGCTAAGAATGTATGGATAACTTATATATATTTATTTAGTTCCTTTGAAAAATAAACTTTGAAATAACCTGAAGATCTCCCATTTTTATTACTTCATTCCCAAGATGTATTGCCATTTTTCTAGTCCTTTCATACATACATATATATGGCATTGTGTTAGAAGATTAAAATCGATATATCCATCTCTACAATTCGAATTTTTAAATTTCTTATGTGTTCAATCTAAAATATTTGATGGTAGATGAAATTTTATCCCCGTTTCAATTTGAAGAACAGTTTTAGTTCCGGTTATGAAAAAAAGTTTATATAGTGGAAATTCCACATAAGAGAAATTTTTAAGAGAAATGTCATTGTGGTTAAAATATATCACGTCCTCTCAATCATAGATGTTCTAAAAAGGAAATTTCCTTTTCATCATTTTACTCTTGTGCCGCTTATAGCATTAAATTGAAAGTTTATACTTTCTTCTATATTACTTTTCTCTATTTTTTACAGCATAAGAAAGTAATCTATACCATGAAATCTAGATTAGATAGATATAGATTAGATTCTCTCTTTCCAATCGTTTCAGTAAGTACATCCTAAATATTCTTTTTGAGAATTACCAAATATTTTAATGCATTCGGTTAATAACAGTGAAAATATATTTTACAATAACGTTATTTTTAAAGTTTCTGGGTCAAAAATAAATGGTAAATATTGCCTCTTTAATGCAATTACTGTACGATTATTTAAGAATGTTAAGAATTAAGGTACCATGGTACATTAGTTGATAAAAGAGCAGTTTCATGAAGAAAAGATACCACATCTAATCACCTGATAATTTCGTTAAAAATATTTACGTTGATAAAATTTTTATGCCGTTAACTAATTCTAGTCTAGTTTCTTTTTTTTTTTTGGATTTATTGTAAAAGTTCGATGGTTCTAGTACCTTATATACCTTTCATATCACGTGATTACGATTTATAGATAAGAGGCAAATGGTAATGTCCAGGTATTTCAACATGATTATATCTTTCTATGACTATACTGAGAGCTGTTAACAACAATCTCATCTGGCAACTAAGGCCCAAAATAATTAGTAACAGATAAGAAATAAAACAGAATCTTAATTATACATTTGCTGCATTCACACAGAAACTCCGAATAAAATTAATACAAGTCATTATTGATTATTAAAAATTAATAATGTCAAGTCATTATTAATTATTAAAAATTAATAATGACTTGTATTAGATTTCTGAAGACAAAATGTTACTTCATTCTCAACAGTAAGATCGCCTATCATTTTATTTTACAATAAATGAATTATGAATGAAGACTTCACTAATATATCATCCTATTTTAATTAGAATTCTACTTGATGTTCTTAAAATAGTGGTCCTTGACCAGGCAAGAAATGTGTTAATATTATTTTTATACTAACTATATAAGATTTTTGGAATGTAAGAGGTTGTGGAAAATCGTGTTTTTTCTGAACATGTTTATTTTAATAAATAATAAAAAAATGACCTATTTTTGAATTGCCTGAAAACCAATCTATAATTAGGATACATAGGGGTGTTTTAGATTTTTGAGACTTTATATCTTGCCACGCAGATCCTGGAGTCATTTCTGCTAGATGTAGGAAGCAAATCTCTTATCCTAGAATAAGTACACCAAAGATATCTAAAATTAATAGAGTGTGTAATCATCCATGTGATTTGATGAAAAGCAAGAAATATTAAAACATTTTTGAATTTTAGCTAATTGCTAAAAAAAGTAATGCATTGGCTTAGATAGGTTATGCATTATCATGGAAATTTGAACTGGCCTTTAAAAAATTACACTTTAAGAAAAACCTTTAAAAAATTACAAATTAAAAAAAATAATTATGAAATCTCTGCATGGACGTACTAATCTCAATTTAGTTTTTTCCTTTAGTGTGTCTTCTCTATTTTAAAATAGAGTATTAAATTGTGATGTTTTAATTGTTTTTCTTCAAACTTACAGGGAGGTTTTTATATTTGCATTCTCATGAGATTAAGTGCTAAGTATTTTCCTAAAGCATTGTTTTTTGCTTTTTAGGGTGGTGAGTGCTGATGGATGATAAAAAGTTGAATGAGGGGTAAATTATCTACTTAATTGATGATTGTTGATATATATTTTAATCGTTATAATGATGATGGAGAAGTGTCCTCAGTGGTTTTCTAGGCATTTCACTTCAAATCTCTATGTAATTTACTTTGCTTTAATTATATAGGCGTTATGTTTTGGTTGGAAAAGACGTCATTCTCTTATGGGAAGGTATTGAGTTCTATTCCAAAGTAACTAAACTTCCCCCTGTTCACTAAAAACGGTTGGAACACTTAAAACAATGTTCTCCAAGTGAAATGATACCTTTGGGGGTGGCAGATTCGGGTTTTCTGCTTGGTTTTCCTACTTTTGAATTACAAAAACTCATCCACCTTCTAATATTCCTGTTGATTGTGTAAATTTTCCTCTTTCATCAATGTGAGATAATATGAGAGCTTAGTCACAGTATAAATCTTTAAAATTTATCTCTATTACTTATCTTTGTCTATATCTAACATAGGTTTACGTAAAGAAATCGTTAACTGCAAATTTGATTTGTAAATTATAAAAGCGAAAAAAAAATCACTCTGATATCTTCATCAAAATTGGTTTTTCTTAATAAAGGTGATTAATAAATGATTTGGTTAATTTAATTTACACTGTTTAACACCCTCATTTCATAGATTTGTTTACAGCCTTTAAATTTATTCTATGTCTGGTGACGTAACAATTTCGTTTCAATTAATTGGTCAGTTTGTCAGCAATGGCAAGAAAAAACTGACCTTCCTATTATTAGTAAAATACACTACTGGCCATTAAAATTACTACACCTGGAAGAAATGCAGATAACAAAATTATATTTATTGGACAAATATACTATACTAGAAATAACAAGTGATTAAATTTTCAAAACATTTGGCTGGATAGATCCTCAGAAATCAGTACCCAGAACAACCGCCTCTGGCAGTAATAACAGCAGTTATACGCCTGGGCATTGAATCAAACAGAGATTGGATTGCATGTACAGGTACAGCAGCTTCAACACGATGCCACAGTTCATCAACCGTAGTGACTGGCGTTTGGGGACGAGCCAGTCGCTCGGCAACCACTGACCAGACGTTTTCTATTGGTGAAAGATCTGAAGAACGTGCTGTCCAGGGCAACAGCCGAACATGTTCCGTATCAAGGAAGGTCCGTACAATACCGGCAACATGCGGTCGGGCATTATCCTGCTGAAACGTAGGGTTTCGCAGGGCTCGAATAAAGGGTAGAGCCACGGGTCGTAACACACCAGAAATGTAACGTGCACTGTTCAAAGCACCGTCAATGCGAACAAGAGGTGACCGAGACGTGTATTTAATGGCACCCGATACCATCACGCTAGGTGATGGGTCAGTATAATGATGACGAATGCACGCTGCCAGTGTGCGTTCACCACGATGCTGCCGAACACGGATGCGACCATCATGATGCTGTACACAGAACCTAGATTCATCTGAAAAGATGACGTTTCGCCATTCGTGTGCCCAGGTTCGTCGTTGATCTCACCATTGAAGGCGCTCTTGTCTATGACGCAATGTCAAGGGAAGCCGCAGCCATGGTCTCCGAGCTGAGAGTCCATGTTGCAGCAAACGTCGTCAAACTGTTCGTGCAGACTCTTGTTGTCTTCCAAACGACCCCGTTTCTTGACTCACAGCTCGTGACGTGGTTGCACGATCCATTACGGCCATGCGGATAATATGCCTGTCTTCTCGGTTGCTAGTGATAGGTGGCCGTTGAGATCCCGCATGGCGTTCCGTATTACCGTCCTGAACCCATCGATTCCATATCATGCTAACAGTCATTGGATCTCGACCGACGCGAGCAGCAATACTGCGATAAGATAAACCGCAATCCCGGTACGCTAAAATTCGACCTTTATCAAATTCAGAAACGTGCTGGTACGCATTTCTCCTTTTTACACGAGGCATCACAACAACTTTTCACCAGGTAACAATGTTCAAATGCAATTTGTGCATGAGAAACCGGCTGAACAATTTCCTCATTTAAACACAATGTAGGTGTCGCTACTGGCGCCTTCTTTGTCTGAATGCGCTGAAAAGCTAATCATTTGCATATCACAGCACCTTCTTCCTTTCGTATAAATATCACGTCTGCAGCATGTCGCCTTCTTGGTGTAGCAATTTTAATGGCCAGTAGTGTAGTTTCAAAGTTTGAAGATATTATATATAATATTAAAGTTTTGATTGACGAATTGGCAACTGAATACCAACTATAGTTAATAACAAACAACATTTAAAACAGCGAATAATATTAATTAAATAATGGTAAAAAAAAAGCAACAAAGAGAAAAACTTGTTTTTCTTTAATCATTTCAGAGTTTCGAAATAAAATGATGTGATCTAATACATTTCAATGTCCATATTTTTTTATTATCCAATTTAGAAGAATATACATTAGAAATTTCGAAATTAAATAAAATATTGCCAGATGTGTTGCGTAAGGAATGTCAGTCTGACCAAAACATTATTTACTAAAATTTTGCAAACATTTGCATACGAATATATATCTAACAAGATAAACTGAAAAATTACTTTTCCAATAAATGTGATACTGATAAGCGATTTACGAATGAAAAAATACATCTTCTAAGAGTTTTTCACTTTATTGTGGTTTAAATACAGATAAATCTCGTTAAAAACATTAATTTCATCAAATATATTTTAAAATTTCTAACAAGAACTAAATATACTGAAAGTTATAAAAAGTAATTTGAATATTTTCATTTATTCCATTAATATTTCAAATCGCGTTTTAGCTGAACAGATAAAAGTTTCCATTTTCATTTTCAAAATGTTTATTTTCATGAAAAAATCGTTTATTGGCGCAATTTAATGAAGTTATGATCTCAACACTGAGAGTGAATCCTTTTTTTCATTTTATTTTTGTTTTACCAAATCCTAAATGTTATGAAAACTTTACGCATTAATTTTCTAGTAAGCGTAACAAACTTGGTTAGCATCGTTAAATAAAATCATTGTAATCTTGTGATTTCCGCTTTGAGCTGTTACGAAAAAAAACGACCGTATAATTGTTATTTTTTTCAAAAAAAATTTTATACGTTTCAGTTAAAATTTTGCTAATTGTTTATATGTTTTGTAACTCACATGCATTTTTTATAAATAAAACAAATCACCTTAGTTACGGAAAATTTTATTCACAAAATTTTCTAATTAGCTTAATTTTTTAGTCATTGAATTTTTCTAATGCGAAAAATTCACGAGTAAGAGACAACTTCATTATAAAACATAATTTAACGTGTGTGTTTGAGGTCAGATTATATTTCTATTCAATTTTTTTAAATAATTTTATTTTTACAATTAAACTTATATTTTTCTAACATTTTATTATTTGATTCATAAAAAATATTATGTTAGAATTCAAATCAATTATTGCATAAAAAAATTGTCACTTTTGAAATTGTAAATCATTTTATATTAAATTCTTCAAAAGTTTAACTTTCAACAAACTAACAAAAAGTGGTTAATCAATAATTTAATTTCAGTGAAACATTTAGCATTAAGTCTATTAAATTAATGTGTTTGATTTAGATGAAAATTTATTTAACAAAAACTAACAAATTATTAAAGCTTTTTTTAAAAAAATTATGCTTATGAATGATGTTTTTTATCACGAAGCATAATCAAAATTTAGTGAAAATAAAAAAATTTGACAATATACCATATAGGATCAAATTCTTAATGTTTTTTGTTTTATCAATTATTATTATGAGAAAATAATTATTTAATTTTAAAAAACTGAAAATGTGGAATACAATTGGGGATCAGGTAGCTATATTTTTTAATTAAAATTACTAGACAAAAAATGTAATATAAAAAGCTAAATTGTTAACTGCTATTAGAAATTAAATTTTCTTAGAAATTTTTTTATTTATATAAATATTATTGTAAATATATTTTCTTAAAACTAAAAATATATTATAGAGAACCAACTTATGTGAAATTGTTTGAGTTTCGTATTTTTTAATTCCTTGGTATTAAAAATCTAAAATTTTAATCTGAAAAAGATAGAAATTCAGAAAATAAAAGTTAAGCAAAATTTTATACAAATACTTCCTAATTCGAGCTAATGTTACAAAATATTAAAAAAATCATTCTGAAAATTCAAAAAATTTTATTTAAGGAATTTTGAGTGTGTTAAACATATTTTGAGAAATGTATTTTTTTAACGTATTTAAAAAACCACTAAAACTAAAATGAGATTCAATTAAAATAGAAATGGGTTTTCAAATATTTATAAAGGAATTTCTCAAAACTAAATACTTAGGAAAATTAAATTAAAAGACAATTTATATCAAACGCTAAAATCTATATAAGAATGTTTACAAGCTAGTGTTAAACATGGTAACCCATAACAAGTTACATTGATTAAAAAATATTATTTGATAAAAAAATATGATTGATTAAAAAATATTATTTAAAAAATATATATTTGACTTTTTTTCTTTTTCTTTTTCTTTTTTTTTTTTTTTTTTTCATTCTTTATGAAATAGCTTTAGGTAGAAAAAGCATTTATTGATTTTAAACAGGTATGCATTTCAGTGAGATACAATAAATATTAAAATGATTAAATGATTTTTTAAATTTTTTTGCATTTGAGAAAAATTAAATTACAAGTCAAGAAAAGAATTTTAAGACACAGTTATATTGCTAAATTATTAATACTGTTTCACGCTTCTGGGTTTGTGTCGATAAAACAGTCACTTAAAAATCACAAGACTTTTATTCGAAGTAAATTTAATAGGTTACAGCTTTCAATTCGCAACTACGCAGCTCCAAATACAGCAGGAAAAACAGCTTCCAGTCACAGAAGTCTCAAATACCTCAGACAGTCAACATATGCACAACACTGATCGTCTTCACAGACTCCCTCTATGCCTGGCGGTGGCTTTTATACCTAACTTGGCATGAAATCTACGAGTTTTGCCATGCTACTGGAAGGTTCTAGGCTATCTCGCTTAACATTGGTTCTTGAGCTTTGGTGACTGATTTTTTCAAAAGTATCTATTTTCCCCAAGTTCACAAGAACTTTGCTAAATGATCACCACATCGCCAAAACCTCGCCAACAATTAAAAATTATTGTAAGGTATTTTTAACATTCTTTGTGTATTTAAATTGCATATCCTTTCAATTGCATTCATTTGTATTGCATATTCTTTATATTTTCAGTTTCTCGCTCGGCTCATTTTTTGTACGTGAGGATTCATGAGTCCTGGATTTACAGTTTAGAGTGGATTCAAAATCACTACAAACATCCTTGCCCATGGTCAGATGCAACATCATGAACTGTTGAATCGAAAGCCAAAGTATTATCAATCTGCTACTAGCTTGGCATACATTTCAGAAGTACCTCTTCTGTACTTCTTAAAGAGTTTTTTTTTTTTAATTTAAATGGTAAAGAAGAAAACTCTGAAACTTCAAAGTACCCACAAGGCCCACTAAGATCTTTTGGTAGAATAACATTCATTAGAACGAAATGCTCCGAGTTTAACTCTATAGCTACTGATCAACAACGAGAAATGGATGCTTACTTTTGTGCTTCCTGCATGGTTGGTATCTTCGAAATTTTTTTTCTGAAACATAAATACAGCCTACAATGAATGAAAGATTCTCCAGTAAAACAATTTACGAGGTTGATATTGAAGTTATTTAAAACTACTTTGGGGATAAGGCTGTGCAAAACGATGTCTCATAACACCTATTTTGATTAATGTACACGAAGAAAATAGAATGAAGAGAATAGTTCAACCTTAGCCGATCTAAAATGAGACTTGGTACTCCCAAGAGTGTGGTCTTATCACTAGGACACAGTGAAGCTATTTTAAAGCTTTTTAATACCTGAAATATCGATTTTGTGTATATCCTTTATATTGATATCGCCTAATAGAGACATCGAAAGAATTAAAAGCTTATCATCCATTACATCTCACCTTCCATGAAATAACAGAAAATTTACAAGCACTATACTTGGAAACAAGTACAGGGAGGAAGGAACAAGCACACGCTTTAGTCTGAAAACTTGATCGGGACAAATGCCTCGCACACAAGAGCCCTCGGTCAAGAAAACTGATTTGGGGACTGTAGATCTCGTCCCTCCCCTTCCCGGTGGACTGTCGTGACGCAGAGCTTAGTTGAATTTAGTTTAGACATACTTTCAACGAATAAAGAATAACTAAGTATTATTGTTTTGCGTAATGCATAGAAAATTAACTTATGAACTATTTAACTTAATTATTTACTGTGAAATCAGTATCGATAGGATATCCTGTATAATGCAGGCCAACTAGCATTAGGTTAAAGGGCATTTTTTATATGAACAATCATCAATATGGCACGAGTAGAGGTGTTTCATACTAGACATTTGCTGTTATAGACATTTGCTGTACTAGACTATGCACAAAACAAATTATAGAAAATTCCAATTTCCAGATTAATTTTCTCAAAAATATGCAAATAAAATTTACAAAAATATTTTCACCAAGTTTTAAACTGAAATTTATTGAGAGGTGAACAAGAGAAATAAATTTTGATGATAAAAAAATTTTATGAAAAATAATAAATAATATGATAATAAAGAAAAATTAATAAATTTTCACGATAAAACTGGAACGGAATTAAGTGATAGAGTAACTTACCTGTTATTTGCTATAATTTTATGATAATAAAATAGCAAATAGCAGGCGAGTGACTCAATCACTTAATTCACTTCCATATTTTCTCGTGAAAATTAAACAATTTTTGATAAATCTTATAACTATTTCTTCTTTCAAAAGAGATATTTAGATTTAAAATAAAAAAATTATTCTTAATAATTTGAACATTTTCGAATTGTTTTGCTCTAAAAGAAAAACAAAAATTCTCAATTCAATTCTTCGTTAAATAATATATTTTAATGAAGAACTAAATAATTTTAATCAAATCATGCATGAACCAACATTAGGAACTGAATATTATAATTTACATAAAACTGAAATCGGTAATATAATTGAATTATTTTTACTATTTAAAATGTGATTAAACTAATAAAATTTTAAGTAATTAATATAATTTTCCATAAATTACAAAAATGTAATATGAAAACTTTATGTTAAATTTGTGCATTGATTATTAGTACATATATTATATTTTTTATAAAAGGAATTATTTAAGTTTCTTTATAAAATGTCTCGAATGAAATTAATTTGTTGTAGATTTTTTATTAAATGCATGGAACGCGCCAATATATATCCTCTCTCTTTTAAATAGGTAATGAAAAATAAAAGATAAAATAAGAAATAAAGTACTTATCTCTTGCTTTATATTGGAAATGATAAATTTCATCAACGTCTATAACGTCTCTAATAAAGAGGGAAAATTTTCTTATCAGCTAATATCTTCTTTGAGATGAAAGTGAATTCATATCAAAGTTACAAAGGCGCCGATCAATTTAATTTGCCGCCTTTTCTTTATAAATTGAAGTTTGTATTTAGGGAGCAATGAACAACTGTAAGCAGCAAAACAATTTGAGATGCTCTTCAAATAAAGTGAATGTGCCTACATTTCTTTTAATCGTGTATTAAAAAGGAAAATACGATTAAATAGAATTATATACTTTCATTCTTTAGTTTGATACATGCACAGTAAACATTGAAAAATATACATCTTGTTCATTAATTAATTTTTATAATTTTCTTTTACACGTTAAATTGTATTCCTTTATAGTAAGAAAGGTATATTTTGATTGATTAATTGATTGATAGATAGAGGATTTTTACATTTACTTCATCATGTTATAATTTTAAATTTCTTTAAACAGTAATAATAAAATATTAACTTTAAATAATTACATATTTTTTATTTATATATCTTATTTAAAAATAATAATCTACTAGTTTCTAAAAGTCTGAACAAATTATGTTTTGATATTTAGGAGTAAAGAAATAAACAAAAAAATAACAATGAATATTGGTTAGAAAATTGTGTACATCCCATTTTTTAAATAAAGTAAAAATATTTTATTTTCTACGCTTTTTGTTTACAACAGATGTCAGAAAATAATGAAAGTTTTCCATATTCTTAATGTCCACACTATTTTTATTAATATAATCTGCTGTTGTTACTAATTCTCCAGAGTCTGGTGAAATTAATAATGTACAAGTTCTAACAAGAAGTCTTAGTTGGCAAAATGTTCTCTTAACACATTTATTAAAGCTGTGGTAGATTAGTTGACAAAGATGAGATCGAACTTATAAAGCTTAATTAACACTACAGTGAACTTTAAAGTTACTTAGATGTATTCTATTCTAATAATTCAATAACTAAAAGACCCGTTTCAAATGAACCAAAGGACCTGTGTAGATAAAATTACAATATCAGGTTTATTATCTGTAATTGCTAGATTCAAATTAATTTCCGATGGAAGAAAATATATACTGATATAGTGTTATGGTATCTTCCAATCAAGAATACTGGTCGAAATTTATTTTCATTGTATTTTTCAATCACAACATTTTTAAAATTAAATATCTAAATCCTACATTAAATATTCGGAAACATGTTGTACTATATAACTTATTAAAAATAAAGTACAAAAAACATAAATTTTCAGTTTTTTTTAACACTTATATTAAGAACTTTTATGTTTATAATCTGGGGAAAAATTTTAGGATTAAAATTAAACCTTTTCACGCTTAAAATGTTAAAAAAGTAATAGCTGTAAAAAATTTTAATCTAGAGCTTTAAAAATTTGAATTATGAGAAATAATAAAAAGATCTGAGTAAAAACACTTTTGAAAACTAATAATCTTTAAGCCAAAAATATTTTAATACTAAATCTTTATTATTCAGATATTAAAAGAAAATTGAATTATTTCAGATGAAAGTTCTACAGATGGTATTTTATCCATTTTATTTACTTTACCTTTTTTAAGCAAAGAAATTTAAGCACTTAAAACTTTTTAATTAATAATTAATTTTTAAGATTTAAATCTTAAAAGAAGTTTAAAGTTATCGAGTTAAAATAAATTTTAAACAAAAACTTCTTAATAATTTAAAGTTATTAATTGAATTTTTAGATTCAAATTATGAGAAAAGGAGCTTATAAGAGTTCGAATTAAATCTTTTAACAATTTAAAGGGAATTTAAAAAAACATTTTAAAATAAAAGCTTTAGTTTAAAATTTTTAATTAAGGTTTTTAATAATTTATATAGAAAGTTTTAACAAATAAAATTTTTAACTTTAAACCTAAGATGTTTCAAAATTTTCATTATGGAGCTTTAAGGTTTGAATTATGTGAAAAGTTATCATCATGAAAATTTTCATCATAATGAAATTCTTTTATAATCTTATTAAAAAAATTTCACTAGAATAGTTTCAAAAATTTATTTGGATTTAATCTTATTAAAATAATTTTTCATTAGCAAAATTTCATTCTAATGATCTTAATCGTTCAAGCTGAGATGGTTTAATGGTTTTATTGAACGTAATATTCAGTAAAGGATTTTTTTTTTAATTTTTAATGTGAAATGATATGTTAAACGGAGTTTCATTAACCTACTTCAGAAGCAATTTTCTTTAAGACTCTAACTTTCATATGGCACCATACTTACAGCTCTGACAGCCTTTTAAAAAAACATCTGAGATAGAAACATAGAAATGGATGATTTTGAAGATGCCACTGTTTACTGTCATCACCTATAACAGCTCAAAAGTTAGATGCGATTAAGGAAAATCATTCGTATAATACATTAAAATTTATCATATATGCAAAGGATGAACCAAGCACACTCAAATCTGTTTTTTGCAATAATTAGGAACTGCAATAAGAAAACGCATGAAAAATCTCACGTTGAAAATAACATAGAACTTTACGAAATAATTATGAATTATTTTTTAAGTGGAATAAAGACACGAAGCTAGTATATTCAGTTTCGGACCCTAAGAGAATAATTTAGGTTGGCGATAAATTTCATCAGTCTTGGTAATCCATCTTTGATACACTAAATAAGATAAGTCTAACTAGCTCTGTAATTCTTATTTCGCCATTTTGTTTTGCCTTGGCGCTTTTTTTCAGTTTGTCACCAAGGGTGGGGGCTCTCTTAGGATTTTACTCAAAATAGCGGTATAGTAAGGCAAAGTAGAAAAGTGCACTTCACGAAAATAATACACGTATTTTAAAAGAAGATAAAAGTGAGATAAGCAAAATTAGCGACCAGTACAAAAATAGGAAGTTAAAAGCATTGGATATGTAAATCTAATTTGTAGTAGTGTAACAATAAATATGTAATGTAATTGTCTGATACAATACTTTAGTAAAGTGATGATATGAAAAATCGTAAAAACCAAATATCTGATCAAACCATTTCATTTTTTATTGACAATTTCTTCAATTGTGTTCCAATTTTATCGAAATTGTCATATACCACATAAAAGAAAGATCTCATCGAAGTAAGCGTATATCAAAATTTTCAATTCATTATATGTCCTAATTACTTTGGCTTTTTAAAGAATAAAGAGAAGTATATGCAAAATTTTAAAATGACTTTTATTATTGTTTCCTAAAAAATTCAAAAACACTTTTAACGTTTTCATTGACATTCGGAAAAAACTGATTTTTTCCACTATTTTCAAAAGCAACGTAGCGTCTCATATAGGTAGAAAAAAATTTCATTTGAAAAATGTAATATTATTTTTTGTACTTATATGTTAAAGAAATTGTACTAACTCCAATACTTTTGTTTCAAAATCTTGACAAATCGTATGATTATGCAAGTAATTTTGGAATTATTTTTATCGGTAAAATCAAATTTCCAGAGACGAAATGAAGTAAGAAATGAAAAAAATACATTTCTTCAGTCAAAATTAGCTAAATCTTAAGAAGATATAAAAATTCAAGTAGCAGCCAGTAAATCAAAAACGAAAAGTAGGAGTAACCTTTGGGAATAAATCTAATGGAAAAGAAAATGTATGGCATAACAAATACCCAAAAACCTTTAATGTACATCCGGCACACGATATCTTAATAAATCTATAATAAAAGCTAAAATTCCCAGATGAAAACAAGAGATGAAAGCTCACAAATGTCAGTTGACTTTCTCGTACTCGGTTCTCGTAGGAAAAAACAAGTGATGTTCCCGAAGGAGTTGAGCACTATCCAGCAATGCATTCAAAGAAGTAAGTAAAATATTTTTCTTAGAAAGAGACTTTGTATCTTTTAATGAATGCAAAGGCTTTCGCTTGTTTAATACGTTTCACAAGGAGAATAAATGCGTTTAAATCATTAAATTTTAGTCGCGTAAAGGATATAATGCAATCACAAATAGAAGAATGTTCAAGGGGTTTAAAATCACTGAAAAGTATTTATATTTGCTGGATAAATTAGCATATTGAAGCTATTGTATGGCAATTTTTTTATTTCTAGAGTAGATTAGTGTGCCACATCCATAGATTACAAGAAAAGAAAATTAGAAAATTCCAAAGCATCCTCAAGAAAATATCAAAGTGAAAGAGCAATTATGTAAAATCTGTCTCCATTGGACTCACTATAGTCTAAGAGCAATAAAAGGGAGATCTTGGGAGTAAAAGATCCTGGATTCAATTGAAGTTCCTGTTGAATAAAAGAGGTGGTTGGTTGTTCATGCATATTTATCGGCTTACTTTAAATTTCAAACTACGTAATGCTGTTAACAGTTTTGTTTACTACTGAAAGCTGTTGATCAACAGTGGCTCAATACTTTCACACCACTTCACGTTAGAGCCAGCAAAGTAAAGCACCATTTGCCTTGGTCAGTGATTGGGTGGGCTACCCCATTCTACCTCATTAAGTTGCTTTAACTTCATGGGTTGGGGACGTATCCACGTTTATCTGCTGGTGCTATCCAAAGTCGCACCTTCTGCTGGTGTGTCTTCTTTCTGGACCGCAGAGTGCTGCCTCAAATGAGACCTCGTCACCTAACTATGGTTAAAAACTAGGAGGCTCTCGATACCACTACGTATGTATGCTTAAATAAAGGAAGATCTAACTTGAAAAAGCACAATTTGTGCTTCAGTTGGCTGATTAAATTCCAGCAGAAAGATTTTCCAGCTGATTAAATATATATGTATGTATGTAATTAGCGTCTGAGTCAAATTTTTTCAAGAAATTATCCAAATACAGTAATAAATTTGTGTCTTTTTATTTTTTGGAATAGCATTTATTACAGATTAATAATTTTTGTATTACAGCATAGTAATTCGGGAAATTATTTGAATCATACGATTAAATTTAGCTCTTGTCCAATATACTCATATAAATTTCATTCCATCCAATGTAAAAGTTCCTAATTAAACTTCGAATAAAATTTCGGCATTCACACAGAATAAAGATTTTATTTATATAGATTCGTTTTTTGCTCATGTACAAGAAAGCTCCACGGGCTCAGTAGCTTTACGCTGCTTCCAGCTAAAATCTGCAAAATGAAGCATCATTTTCCTTGCTCAGTGATCGGGATGGTAATCACAATCTACCCCACTGAGTGCTGGAACTCCGTCAGATATGGCTGATGTACCATACATGTGGAGAGGAGGGTGCTAGCTCTGGTATGACCTCCAATTTAACAGTGGTTTAAAACTACAAGGCCTTTTGGATATTGGTGACTCTTAACTCTTTTACTTTAAAATTTTATTTCGATTTCTTCATGCTTATATCACATTTTCTAAATATAATATACATCTGTTGTTACTTATGACACTTGGCAAAGCCAAGCCCGCCTGTCAGGGATTAGGCGATTGAAATCAGAAAAAGCTTCTTCAGTTTTTAAACAGAGCAACCCCTACGACGATGGATGTACGACTTTAGCTCAAAAAGCACCATCTGGGTCTTCCAATTTAGAGATAGGATGCCAGGGAAGACCCAAAGCCTGGCTCGTAACACCCCCAGAGGTATTAAATTGGAGGGGGAACATAGAGGACATTGCGACCATGACATATATTTTACGTGCTCCAGTCGCCATTAGTGAATAAGATAGTTCTTCGGATTAGCCTGGGTTCGAACTCACTACCTTCCGCTAACGAGAATAAAGCAATAACCAACCAGGCCACCACAGCCTTACGTATTAAATATTTATTGTATTAAATATTTATTGTAATATACTTCTCCAACAGAAAAATACTGCTTTTTAGAAAAAAAGAAATACAAAAAATTAATAGCAGATTTTTAATGTACTCCAATGAGACACAGATTGCAACAATTGCAATTTCCAATTCCTTTTCCACAAAATCCTTAAAAAAATTGCAACAATATTAATTAAATTAATAATGAAACCAACATATTTCTCTTACTAGAATTGTTGTTTTCATAATATTTATTCAGTTAAATTTTTCAAATATTTCGTTTCTTATAATGTTTTAATTGTTTTTGTGGAAAATTTGCATTCTAGAAAAGTAACATTTCACTTCAGAAAATAAAAAAAAATTCAATGAATATAATCCCATGACAAGATGATGCAAATGGTTTGGTTTTTAACTTGCTAAAACACTGCATTGTTGAACTTATTTTTAGGAATTTAGTTTTTAAAGATGCTAATCCCCAAGTAGGGACTTCGTAGAACCCTGGTCGCAGTAAAAATGGCTTTTATTAATAACACGACACACACACACAGGTAAAATTCTATCCTTATTTTCTCTTAAAATAGTGATATTATTGTATTCTCTTATTATTCGACTTATTTAAATACTGAGAAGAGATTATTAATAGTAAATGATTTCAAAGGAAAAGCATAGTAAAATATTCTCTTTATGTTTCATGATAATATAGTCGTAAATGTGAATAAGCATCTGAAAATTTCAAAAGTTATTTTTTAAAATAAATCACACTATTTTTCCAGAGAAATGCTTATGTTATGGTATCAGAGAGAGAGAGAAATTTTAATGAAAAACGTTTACTAATTTAAAATTAAGTTTTCTCAGAATGTTTCTTGTAGGGAACATTTCTGATTTTTTTATTATTTGATTTTAGGAATGAATAATTTTATTTAATTTTTAAACTCATCATAATTGGCCAGACTTCTTCTTCTTCTTGAGCTTGTCAGATATGTGGCACCTCTGCATTGTTGCATTTTGTACCATGCTCCAAGCCCAATTTTTTCCATTGTCTTGGGTCACCTACTTTGTTTATAAAGTCTGATCACCTACTTTGTTTATAAAGGCCCTCAATGGTGTTTAGGTGTAATTGGCCAGACAGTCTAATTTGAGTCGTTTCCCTCAGAAGATTTCACCACGATGACCCCTCAAAAATGTTTGACTTTCAATTCTTCTCATTGACTCCACCGTGTCAGCCCATCTTAACGTTATCCAGTTCCTGTAGGTAACAAGTGTGATTATTTATAAGCTAATCAAAATATAAAACTAAATTATGATATCAAATAATAATACTTGTTTAAAATATTATAGTTTAATGTCCTTATATTCATATCTATATATACCATTTTTTTAATATATTAACCTATTTTAGATTTTATTAGAGACTATTTCAGACTCGAGAGAACATTTTGATATATGAGGAATGATTTTTAATTATTTTATCATTTAAAATTTCGATTTAAAAAATCGTATCCTTTTCGACTTAAAAAATCAAAAAGGGATACATTTTCATATGATTTAAAAATTAAATTTGATAAGAAACGGAAATGATATTCATTAAATAAAAGCGAAAAGTGAACTATGTTTTAACAACTCTCACCTCATGTCCATGCAATCCCATAAAACCTTTCTTGTGAAAACATAATTTAAAAATCCTTGAAGATAAGAGACAAAAAGTAACCAAAAGAAGGATTTCAGTAAATCTTAAATTTAGTGGGTGTAAACATTCACAACCACATCGTAAAAACTTCTAACTCCATTTATAGAAATTATAACGTGTGATAAGAATATTTCCTGGTATGCGATTATCATGCAAGAAAGATTTAGACATGTTGCTCCATGTTTTCTGTCTCTTATTCAAGGTTTGGAAACAGATAATCTTGTAAAGATAAACATTGAAATCAAGGATGTGAGTTTGTATTTAAGCCGAAGAATGCAGAAGTTGCTACATTCTAAGCACTTCTCATTCGGAATTGTAAGAAGCAGCTCGTGTCTTGTAAAGATGAAGACTTGTTTAGCAATCGCCCTCTTTTCTGTCTTACTTGCGGTAAGTAGTGGTTATCGAAACGTAATTCTACCGGGTTTTTAGAAAATTCTTCAGTTGAAGTTAGTTAAAAAATTTTTAAATGAGCTCCTAAAATTTTTATTAATCCTTATTAAACAATAAGGTTTCAAAATATTCATAAGCATATGTTATATTTCTAATACTGAATGAAAAAAAATTATTTTCATTGTAGTAAGGAGAACTAAATATTTATGATCAATTTTGTCTATAAAAATACAATATCTTCTCATAAGATCAATTATTTGATTGCTTTAGAATTATTCATGCAAACGAATTAAACACATATTTTCTTTCTTATTATTGAAAGGTTAGTGATGTTACTTTTAAAAGTAATTATAAAATACTGGAAGAAAGAGTAAAAGTTACGCTTTCGGTCACTAAAAAAATTATAAAAAAGTCGGAAATATGCAGTACAAATTTAACTAAATTAATTATATCCTAATCAAATTTAAATTAGTTAGTTTCTATCAAAACATGCCAAATCATCTTATTCTAAAATCTCATTACATGAAAATACTATATCAGCATTTTTGAGTCTCAATATTAATAACTGTATTTTTACAGATTTCTTGTGTTTGCCATGGAACAAACTACATTAGAAAATTTTAAATTTTTAATGTAGTTTGTAATTTTTAAATTTATAATGTAATTAAGAATTATTATTAAGTAATTTTTAATGTAATTTTAATGACTATAAACTATATCGCTAGAAACGCATCTCTGATATAACTTACAGAAATTTTTAAACACAAATGTCAAACAAAAAATACATTTTATAAACATAAATGTCTCAATATTTCATCCTAAAATTTGAGGTATTTTTCCATAGAATTTGAATCATGAAATCGATTTTGGTTATCAAATTTTTATCGGTATAAGAAACAATAAAAACTTTTCAACTTTAATATTTATTATGTACATTTCAGTAAAATTTAATAAATTAAAAATTTTAATAAATTAAAAATTTTAATAAATTTATATATATATATATATATTAATCAAAATAATTCCTCATAGGAAACTTTTTATTTATTTCTTATAGGTACATTCCTTAATTTGAACGTATAATTCAAATAATATTAAAAAATTTTATCCCTTAATTAAATATTTTTTCATTTAATTATTACGAAATTTATTTGTATTCTTAATAAAAATTCTATTTAAAATTTCATGGATCTATAGTTTTATATATATTTTCTTTTAGATTTCTATATAAATCTAAGAATATGTAAATCATAAATTGAAATTATCATAATTACATATTCATTTAGTTTGTCTAGACTAACATTTAGTAATAATTGCTACTGAATGAAAATGATTCACTTTAATATGTTTCGAAATATTGCAAATTAACAATTTCAGTTCAAAGATGCGTTTTAAAATCCTTAAAATAAGAAGCATTCCTACCTACACGTTCAATTAAAATTAATTACTCTTAATTCTTTAAGACATACCAGTAACTCTCTCACTTTACTTCAATAAACTGGTATCGCGTTTCACCAAAAAATTGCATTAATTTAATTATATTTTAGTCCAAAACGCGCATTGCGGAGGTCGTTTTATTTGTTTCAAGCAGTGGCTTTTATGTTTGGAATATAATAAGCTTTATACCAAAAATTAATTTGCATCTTTGTTTGTAAATTAAATGCACGAATGCCTATTAATTACTTCAGAATGCTTGCATTGTAATCATAAAGGTATGTAGGCGTAATTTACAAAACCTTTTGTGTTTCCAGTGTAGGCACACCTAACAAAACACGCACAATTAAGTTTTCATTAAATCCTTCCTATTATGATGTATTTTAAGCATTTTTATGTTGCAAAATAAAGTATATATTGAACTTTTATAATATGCTGTTTTTCAAGAATAATATTTTGAATCAACTTTATTGTAGGTGGCGTATGGTGGTCAATGCATAGAACAAGAGGAGTGTGCGGAGGGCACCTGTTGCGCAGGTATTCCACCCTTCGGGGGCGTGTGTCTACCTATGACACCTGAAGGTATGATATTAAGATATTATGAAATGAGAAGTATTCCTTTTTAAGGAAAAAGGGATTGTTTTTTTATTTGTATAACTTTTTAGTAATTTTGAAATATAAATTACTAGTTTAACCCTTTGAATACTGAATTATTTGAGCAGTGTATTGTATTGAAATAAGTAGATGACGAGTCTCACTCGTCAAATGTACCCAAAGAGTTAAATGTTTGTCATAGGATGTAAGTCCTGATGCTATGCCGCATCCTGTGAAATTCAATTACTGTTGATACGAAAAATATCGAAACGAAAAGTGTATTTTGACTTAATAAAATAATTAAGATAAAAAAATTATTTTAAATAATTTGTGATTATACAACATGTTGTTATGACTTCTTAAACTGTGTCAAAAATTTTATAAAATTCCGCCTATATATATATATATATATATATAATTAAACTCTTGAAGTCAACTTAAGGTGCTTTATTTTGCCTATATATAAAATGAAATCTAAGTTTATAAATACGTATAATACAAAAATTAAGAAATTCGCGTTTATGCAAAACTGTAAATGATATTCTATTACAACAAAGTAAATAACAAAAAGCACCAAGAAGATATACGAACATTTTTATTGTTTAAAAATGCCCTTATATCTTCATAGTGTCTTTATTTATTTATTTTTATTTTGTTTATTTATTTTGGAATTAAGTGTAAATATTGTTAAGACTTTACACATGAAAAAAGGAGGAATATAAAATGTCTAATACAGTAAGTCACTTTAATATTTAGCCGCCGATGGCAGAGTGGTTAGCATTCCTGACTCCTGGTCCCGAATTCGAATCCCGGCTCAGGCATGAATGTTCCATTCTATCTTTGTCTTTTCTTCTGTGATGATGAAAGAATGTGACCCACCATATAAATAGGTTTGTGTTGGTGTGACGTGGGTACTGTATCTTGCCTATATGACTTAGTTCTCCTGTGCCCCACGGGTAAAAATAAATAAGTAGCGGTTTCCTACCTTGTTGGGACGAAGGTTAGTCACCTAGTCCCCACCATTATATATAAAAAAAATTTATAATTTAGTATTTTTGAATCAGTATTAAAACTCTCTTCTTCAATACGTGATGCATACTTATATATATATATATATATATATTCCTGATATTATTTTCTAATCTATTACGTCAAACATACAATCTGTAAATGTTATACAGCTGTTTTTGGATTAATAAATTATTACTGAGCAGTTTGTCTTATGGTAATAGAATTTGGTCGGGAAACTATCTTTTCATACCTATTAGATTATTTAAGAATATGTCTTTGTTAGTATACTTATACAAAATGACAGCAGTTATACAAAACTAGACTAGACATATATGAATCAAACGAGTTGGGCATTATTTTATTTGAAAATAAAGCGTAATAGTGTATTATAAAGTATATTAATTAATTAGAAATAAAAGTATTTTATGAGAAGTGGCCATAGACAACCATGCCAGAGATGAAAGAATAGTTATTGTGACCATATAAAAATTGAATTAATTATACAATTAATAGAAAAATAATTGCAACATGAATCTCGAGATGATTTAACTACTTTCTAGAGGAGAGTTTCTAAATACTTATACGTTTTGTTTTCTTATCCAGGTGGCAAATGTCATGTAGTCGACAAAATTGTTCCCATTTTCGGTGACTTTTATGTTGGTGGCTGCCCATGTGCCGAGGGACTTGTTTGCGTACAACAAGGAAAGAAAAAGGTAAAAAAATAAGCTTTCCTCTATATTTCATTTTATTTATTTATATATATATTTTCCAAAAAACTCTTTTATTTTTTACTTATTGATCCTCTTAATTCTTGCTTTATTTTAATAAAATTTATTTTAAATTTTGTATGATTGATGATTTTTTTCTAAAATATATACTTGTATTTCCACAAAAATTTAACATCATTCAGCATACACTTTTCACGTGATAAATAACATTTACTTTGAAAATATACTGAGAAAAAAATTCTAATTAGGTTCTCAAAAACAATAACCAGATTTGCTTTTGGAACTCTTTTTTTTTATTTATTTATTTTGTCTTTTTTATACATAGTAAACATAAAAATTGAACGAAACGATCATTCATTCTAATATTTGCCCTTTGAAGCAAAAATTTCTAAGTTTATGCCATACAAATTATGACAATTATGTAAATAGTAAAGTAAAGAGCAATATTAATAAAAGTATTAATGTAAATAGTAAAGCAATAGCATCAACATATTTCTAACTTCTTTTCAAAAAATGAAATATAATTTTAAATGATAATCAAAACTTTGAAAAAATTCATGCTATCATATTTTTCAATTTCATAAGTTTACTTATATCTAATTATATACATATATATAGTAAATTATATAATTTTACTAAACTTTAACATATTTCACAAGTTAAATATATTATGGTTCTATTGTTTTTTAATCATTAACTGTGCATTTGAAATATAAAATTTTTAATAAAATAATTTTATCATATTGATTATCTATCAGTCATTGGTTGGTGTGGTAGTTTGGAAGCAATGTGATGCTGGTTGCATATTATTCTAAGAACTTTAAAGCAGTGTAACTGTGACTTTAACTTAGGAAGTTACACATTCATCAATTTTGCATGAAAATACTCAGTATGACGTAAAAGGGGAAGTAATTACATCATAAGCATGACCGTTTTAGGAATTAATTAGTATAAAATGAAGTAAAAATAGCTAAAATGTATTTGAAGGGATTGTTAATGTGCACAATATAATTACTTTCCAGTAGAATATTTGTTAGTAAATATTGATGCATTGCAAGGGAGAAAACTCGGAAATCTCAAGCAGCATTCAGTAGATGGGTGTGGAAAAGTAAGATATCTGTATCACGTTTTCATTGGGTACCAGGTGATGATTTTTGGATTTCCAGTCAAATTTCCAAATGCATCATATGACTTCTCAAAAAAATTCTATGTTCTTAAAATAATCCAGATGCAAGTTAAATATAATTAACAATATTTTTATATTTTTGTTAGATTAATTTTTATTCGTAAAATCTTTATGCTTGAAAACATGAAATTTGTTATTTTGAAGTTAAATCTACTTATTTTCTTGATGCTCACTCTAAACGATTTCAGAACGACGGTGTTTGCCAGTTGCCACCCACAACAGCCGCCCCCGTTGCAGATGACAGTGCTGCAGGAGACGATACCGCTGCTGACGCAGTTGCAGCTGAAGCTTAAGATGATGTGAAGGCCTCTATTTGACTTGGATCTGGCGCATTGAGACAAAACAATGAACTGAGCTGATTCTCAACATTTCCCTTTCAACAGCACTTGGGAGCTGTTTTAAAATTCAACATGAATAATTTTGTTTTGGATGCATTTGTAATCAGATGTTACACAGATATAAATTGTCACCTTTCTTACTTGTTTGCAGATAAATCTGCAATCTGAAACAAAATTATTTATGAATGCAATAAAATATATTTTAATAAAATAAAAATGCCTCGTTGAGAATCTAGAAATTTTATTAAACAATATCAATCTTTAAATCAAACATTTAAAATGAAAAAACTGCTATTACTGAAAAATTCAAGCAAAACTGCTTCATTTTGCTTGAAGATTTCGAATTTCAAATTAATAACATAAATTGTTATCAAAAAGGCGATTATTTTATACTTCATTCCGTCTGATAATTTGGAGCTATTTTTCAAAAAATCTCTTTTTTAAAAAATGAAAATTTAAAAAATATGAATATTTTTTAATGTGATTAATATAATTTTTAATTTGATTTTAATTATTTAAATACAATTTTAAGAAAAACCTAAATGGAAGAACAATTTTATTTCAAAAAATAAAAAATATTGATTGAATTATCATCTAATACAAGAAAGAAATTTTTTTTTATAAAATATTTCATTAAATTTCCTATTTTGAATATTTATGAAGCATGTTTTACCTATTACAAGAGTTTTAACTAATAATTTATTAATAAAATTTTTAACTAATAATAATAATTTTAACTTTCATCAATAATTTCATGTAATTTTTTGATGGTAAGATTTTACTTTTTTATTAACTTTTTTAACTTTTAAATAACCGAAATTTATTTATTTCCGAAATGGCCAAATGTTAATTAATTTAATAAATGAAACCTTCAATTGCTCTTTTATCAAAGAATGTTTTGCAGTTTTTATAGATAATCGGGTTTACAAATTTAAATCTTATTCAAGTATTTAACTTCAATAAAATCTTAAAATTTACTTACTTAAGTAAATTTTAGTAATATTCACACGGTGACTTTTTATTAAAAATTGTTGCTTATTTTTAATTAACCAATTTGGAGCAAATTGTGGAAAAAGTATCGAGTAAAATTAATAATTTTTCATCACATTATTTACATTATTCACAGTTTTTTTATTTCGTTTCATTACATTTTTCTTCAAGTGAAACAATAGAAATTTTTTAATTAAAATTCATAAAAATTACTTAAAACTAACTACGAAGTAAATAAACTTTTCTTAACAAAATGAATTTGATTCAATTATTATTATTGAAGTATAAGGTAACTTAATAAATGGAAAAAGAATAAATTGGTAATAATTTAAAATAAAATATCTATCCATGAGTTAGGGAAATAAATAACATACATATGACTGCAAATTTAGAGGCTATGATATCTATTTCTTAAATGTAAACTTTTATACAATTCTTCTGATTATTTAAAAAGAAATAACCTCAGTTTTATTAATTTACTTATCTGAAAATAAATAATAAATATTTTAATTAATAAACGAAAATTATGCCAAATTCCAGAAAATTACAAAATTAAATTCATAATGATTTTCATGCAAATAAATGAAATTACAAATAAAATTTTGATAATGCACATTTTCAATGATTTATCACTATCGAAATCAATAAAAAGTATTACCGCTTCGTATTTTCACAGGAATCGTACATTTTTCTTTTTTGTTCTTTTACAATTAAAAAATAAACTAGTTAATGTAATGGACTTTGTATTTAATTAACAATGAATTGATACAGAATATGATTAAGTTATTTACACTAAAACGTAAATGTAATCATGTTTATTAATGGAAAGAATTGCACTAAAAATATCAAACACTTACAATACTAGATTGAAACCTATTATTTCTATTGATGCTAAAAATATATAGTAAAATTCTCATAAATATAAACATCAAACAGAAAAATATAATATTTTGCATTTTTAAAACAATCAAAATATTTTTGCCGTAAAATAACATTTTAGTTTTATTTTTAAAAAATTCTTTAAAAATAGCTAATTTTATTCATATTATGTTAGTAGTATGTTTGAGAACTACATTTTCTAATGATTTATGAAAAATATTATGAAAATGTTTAATTTTCACTGGAAATAAATAAAAAAATTGTTTAACTTTTAATATAATTAAATTACCAGTAATTTCTAGCTTAAACTTTGGATATCCATTTCATTTTGAGAAAATTTTATTGGTTTCTCCAAGCTTATATAAAATATAAAGCAAAAGATTGATACGTAATACTTGGGATACAGGATAATATTCAATTCGGAGTATTTAATTTTCATTGAATTTTTTACTTTGTTCTTCATAATTTATTTTCATATTTCGTACAATACATCTCGATGGATATTACAATTTCATTAGATGAAAAATAAGAAATTAATTTTCAAGTTTCATCTAATGAAAATGAGATATTGACAACACATACACAATTCCCGATGCCAAATATGCAATATTACTACTTATTTTAAGTAAATCAAAAATTTAAATGAGTAATTTTTGTTTATCAAGTCCTAAAATTCCAACAGTATACAACATTATTATAAGTGAAAATAAATAACAGATATAAAAATTAAATCTACTAATGAACAAGTCACAAAACCATCCGATTTTGTTATTTTTTCTTGCAAAATAGCAGCTAATTGTTGAAATAAATGTTTCTATATTGGTCTAGAAATATATTTTGCCAGTTTTGACACCATGTTATGTACATACTTATAGCCAGATAATGAAAAGCATTTGAATATTCAATAACAGAAAATTGACTAAATAATATCTCTAAAATTAAAAAAAAATTTTATTTAATACATTATTTTATTCTAATTATTATGTTTTGTAATTTGCAACAAATATGCCCTAATTTCCAGTAACTATACCTGACATAATTCAATATTACTAACAATGTTCAGAGATGCGCAAACTATGTTAAGACTATGATTATGTCTAACAATCTTTAGCAGAAATAAATTGTTATTTATATCACATTTATTTTTGAATGTCATACATTCAAAAATATTTGCATAAGAATATACTCAGTAAACAATAAATTTCTTGCCGTTTTTAATAACCCAAAAAAACCTACAGAAAGTGTAGCTTATTGTTAGTCCTCGAAATAATCGGCTGTCCAAATGTCTCCAGTTGTGCAATCCCCTTTCGATAAAACTCTGGGGTTTTATTGGCAAAGAAGTCTGTGAGTGCTTCGAGCTAGACTAATATTCCACGTAAGAGATTTTCCACAAAGATGATTGTCCATGGAATAGAAGACGTAATAATCTAATAGTGCCAGGTCAGTTGAGTGAGGAGGCAGGCATGAAGTCTCCCAAGCAAGTCGCTGTATGGCCACCTGCGTAACAAGAGGTTTCGCATTATCGGCCAAGAACAGTAAACCCTTGCGATTAACCAGTGCTGCCTATTTCTGTTGCAATGCTTGTGTTGTTGCAATTTCTGTCCAATGATTAGTACACCAGACACAAAGCATTATGCTTTCGTGGGTGCACAGGTAGTCTTGCCCTGTATGAAATAGTATCCCGAGGGGATAGTGCTGTGCTATCATTCACAGGACTTATTCTTGATACTGCCTCTGATAACAATGCAGAATAATATTCATTGTTAATGCTTTGAAGTCTTAGACAATGCAGAATGAACCTCATCGAAACGTCTATTTCTCTTAGCTCTAGTTAGGATTGATGAATGTGAGCTGTGTACCTGTTTTTATAACGAGTGATATTCCTAATTGACCGGTGTCTCTCACTGATTTGCATACTTATTCTCACTTCATTCAATGGATACGCGAAAACGGCAAGAACTCTCTTGTTTACCTTATAACTGATTCATAATCAATTCTCTTCAACTCGTGTTGTGTCAAATAAATACGCAATGTACAATTTTTTACTTTTCTTGTTTACTGTATTTAAAGATTAGATTTATATTTGAAAAGGCATTTCAATTTAAACGTAAATTGGTTATATATATAAAAAAAATGAAACACTTCTAATTCATGGAAATCAATAAACATGCTATTTATGGAAAATTGAAAACATATTCTTAAGAATTTTTAAAGATAAAAAATTACATGATACAAATTCACCAATTTAATATTTTAAAAAGTATATTAATTTCTCTAAACAGTGAAACAAAATCGAAACTGTTAATGTTATGCTAAACTTAGCAAGAAATATTCTGCAAATTTTATGAAAACTATTTTTGGAATCTTAAACATTCAATCTTAAACATTACATTTCGATTTTAAGTTTTCTTTTAATAGTATTCATTGAATATTCAAAAAATATTGCAAATAATTTTGTCTTAAATATATTTTTAGAACTTATTTAATAATTATAAGACTAATACAAGAAAATTTGAATCATAATAACATAACTTATATCCCAGAAATAAAACATTAACTTGAAATTACACATGAAATTAATTTTGATTCACGTGATGTGTATATTGCATACATAATATTTTATCAAATTACGTGTCAAATTAACAACTACAACCCATTTTCTTGCTCACCGTTGCACGGCAGCCATGAATTTTATTTTGTTTGATCAAAATGCAAATCACTTAAAATTATTCAAAACTGATGAATTTTATTTGAGGAAAATAGGCAGAAAAAGCTTAAAAAATTGTTTAGCTTATATTTTATTTCATATTTGATTTTTGGGAGTTTTCTGCTAAAATAAAGTTTAGTTAATGTCACAAAATACAGCCATCAATCAAGCGACAACTTTTTTTCTTTATTGCTATAACTTGTTTGAAACTAGTTTTATTATAGATGGTCGAGTTAGAATTCCATGAAGTAGAGATGTTCAACTGAAACAAAAATATTTGTTCTGGAAAATATGATTTTAAGTTTTCTTTTAATAGTAGTGGAGACAAATCGTTGAAAGAATGATATTAATCAGAAATATTCCTTTTTTCCTTTCTCAACTTTTTTTCATATTCACAATCATGAACTTCTTTCTCCTGGTAGGCGTGATATTATCTTTAAGATCATCTATCACAGTAGTATCGAATAAAAATATAAGAAATTCATTTTTTGTGTGTCTACCTCGAAACCTCACCAATCTACTGCTTGTTAAAACAGCATTTATAAACACATTCAAGTAGGAATAGTTGGAAAAATTACAAAATGGATATCTTACTCCATTAATATGATATGAGTATTTTGGAATTAAATAGCGGTAAAATACCTTTCCCTATTTTAAGTGAATTCCATAGTAAAGCTCTGAATTTTTACGATTCATGGAGTAGATTCATGTTTCGGATTTCGCCAAGTAGTGAGCTTTTACCTTCATGTTATTTAATGGTACAGATATCTTAATCAGTTCGTAAATGAAAACAATTCAAGACTGGTTTAAATTTCAAGAATGAATTCAAAATTTGAAACTGCAAGCCAGTGGTGTTCTCATTGGTTAGGGTGTCGTTCTCATTATCATAAGGTAGTGAGTTCGAATGCCGGCTTAACCGAAGATCCTTCGTGTTCATTAATGGCGATTGGGGCACGTAAAATATGTCGTGGTCACAATTTCCTCCAAGTTCCCATTCCAAATTAATACTTCTGGGGGTGTTAGGAGTCAAACTTTGGGTCTTCTCTGGCTTCTAACTTTAAATTGGATGTCGTAGATGGTGCTGCCATTTATGAACCAAAGTCGTAACTCCATCCTCATAAGAGGTTGCTCTGTTTAAAAACGAAAGACGCTCCTTCTTAGTCCATTCGCCAAATCCCTGACTTCGCCAAATGTTAAATGTATTAACAACTTAACAAGCTCTTGTGCAAGAAATGATAGTTGAGCGACAAACAAAACCATTCTACTAAACAAGAGCTGCTAAAGAATTACACAGTTCATTCCTTTCCCGAGATCTAATTACATTATAATTATTAAAACACATTTTCTTTACATTATTTTATTATTTTATTTTTGAGTAAAAATTTTATAAAAAAAATATTCTTTAAAATGCTATTTTTTGTGCAACATGAAGAGTTCTAGTGTATTGTGCATTTTACACTGAATAAGCAACCAATCTCAAATGTCACAAGTTTTAACAAACGAGATCAAAATTTTGGTTGCTAAGATTTCTCATTTTTGTGCCAATTCAGAAAAGAATGTTCAGTATTTCCTCTTCCATACTCCTCTCAAAACGATTTTCTAACAAAAGGAAAGCCACAATATCTTTTTACAAGTTGTAGCAATTTAGTCTTTCTGATAGAAGTTCTTATGCATGCAAATGAATACCATGAACGTCTCGCGTAAAATTGTTGTAAAATCGAATATTCAATCTTAATAGTGTTTAGGACTTCATGAAACGTGGTTGAATAGCACTTCTTGTTGTTTTCCCAAGTGGTGAATAGAAAGCATGAAATATCATTCGCTGAAGTTACACATAGACAGCGGTATCCTGATTAATGGCTAAATATTTATGATCTCTTGAAATCAACTCTAGCATAACCTTGAACTGAAATTATTCCTTTCACATATCCACTTCCTTTCTCTTTCCTTCCCCTGATAAAATACTAAGCAATGGATTACAGTAAATCCCGTTGTAGCATTTAATCTTCCTGAAAAAGAGAGATGAACAGTTGAATTTCATAACATAGGCAATGGAAAAGATAAACTTCTGCGAAACCAAAATTTCTGCACTTATATCCTTTTTTCGAATGTTTGACGTCAAAAACTTTGATTTACATGAGAACTATTTTTTTGTATGTTTTTTTGCTAAACCTTAAATTATGGTTACTTCCTTTAATGTCTATTTTCAGTGTACAAGTATTTGTGTAATTTCAAATATTTGAAATCACGCAAATACTAATAATATAAAAATACAATAAAAAAATTCAAAAATTGCGCACATATATATATATATATATATATATATATATACCTCGGGACATCCACTATAAATCACTGACATACTTTTATCAATACAAAAATGCAAATAAATACTATAGACTTCTTCATAAAAACCAATACTAACAGAAACTTATTGCAATTATTCTGGTGGGTGTTGTATCATTTTAAACACAACATAAAATTTCATGTGCAGAAATTTTCATCGATTCTAATATTTTCTGTACAATTATCATTGAAGATTCAATAGATTTTGCTTAAGGTACTGTTTTTGCACAGTTTATCCGCAAATATTATCATTCTCAGTTTTTTTCAATGTATTTAAAAACTGCTTGCAGCGAATTAAAAAAAACTCAACAGCTTTACTGTACATTAAAAGTATATTTAAGATGAATCTACAATAATTTTCGTAAATCAAATTTGAAATGTTGATATTTATGATAGTGGATATTAAAGTATTAATAAAAATATTCTAAAAATTGTCACTATTTTATCTAAGCATTTTTTTACTAAAAAGCAGTATAATTTACAATTTTATAGAATTGAATTAGTCTATTTATAATGAAAAATATTGTTTTTAGAATTAATTATAAAATAAATAAAATACTAAATTATAAAATAAAATTAATTTAAATTTACTTTTTAAAATTAATTGCAATGATTAAACACTTTCTCTCCCTAAAGGGATCTTATAAAATGTTTTAACAATAGATATCATTTTAATTAACCTATATTAAAACATGAGTCTTCTTTATATGAGTCTTCTTTATACGGTATAAATTATTCTCATTAAAAAATGCTTATTAATAAATAAAAGGTGCTTATAACATAAAATTAAGGGTCGAGTATAATACCCAACTTATCCTCCAAATTCCATCAAAGCTAATTAACTTTTTCAAGTGTTTTGGTATCAATTTATTGTATTTAAATCAAATTCACAAACATATTGCATCATACTAATTGATATTTGATGTAGCACTTGCATAGTAGGGTTTATTCCTTTCTTCGCAAGTCTAGTATTCTAATACAGTATTCTTTTTACATCTACAAGCAAATTCCAAATACCCATCAAATAACTTGTTACTGCATTAATCTTTTGTGCATAACGTGTTACGTACGTTTTATAGGTAGTTCAATATATTTGAGTAAGTATGCAAATAAATTCTGTTACAGTTAAATGTCTTAGTACAAATGTCTAAAAACAAATTGTATAGGAATAAGATCATCTTTTTGTAACTTTGTGTACAGAATTTTGAGTACTTGCTTACTGTATTAGCTTGTCATATATTACGTGTTATGTACTCTATAGGTAGTTTAATATATCTAAGTAAGTATATATATATACTCTGCGACTGTTCAAAATCTAAGAAACGTATGAAGAAAAGTTTGCGAATAAGATCATCTTTGTGTACAATATTTCTCTAAACTCTGATTTAATACGTTTCAAGAATTTTATTTGATAAAAATTAGTCTCTGTTCATATCATCTTGCATTTCAGATGACTTAATATTTCTATCCATAAAATTTTAAATTCTGTTTATTTATGAAAAGTCTTAAATATTATGTAATTGTAAAATATATCTTTATAAAAATAGAAAATCACTCTTGATGCATCACATGATTTTTCAGAATAAGCGTAGTACGTTAAATTTTGTACTTTGAACTGCGAATATTTGGATGATTACGCAAGCATAAAATAACTTCAAATACACTCACGCTTTTTCTCAGAATGCGTTCTTCTTTAATATACACATTATGATTAGTAAGGACGACTCACACACAATTGAACTTCAAAACGCTTCTTAAAATTTTTATACTAATTATATTGGATACAGTATGTTTCATTAATAAATATTATGTTGTAAAATACATTAATTTTGCAATTTATTTCAAAATATTTTGAGTTCTAATTTTGTTTTGCGATTCTAATCTTTTAACTGCGAGGCAAAGAGTTTCCTTTTGTTTCCAATCAAATTTAATCAGTCCAAAATTTTCAACTATTTTCATCATCGCATTTGAATTTCTCGTGTTAAGATTGGGTAATAATTGTATTTTTCGATTCAAAATTCTTATTACGATGTACTTTTACATGTATTTAACTCAACTTCTGTGTAGTTCTAGTACATAGCGTTGCTAATGTTACAATAAATTACATAAGTATATGTATTTAATAAATTTCCAACTATATAAGTATTTAAATTTTTACAAGATAGTTTCGCTGTAATTAAACTATAGACTGTACGAAACCCATAGATATTTAATTATGTATTAAAATAACGCAGTATAACTTTTGAATATCTTATTTAAATAAATTCAAGTGAATTTAATTATTTCATTTATTGTCTGCTTCTCTAATTTCATTTGCTGAATTAATTTTATCAATAAAGCGTATGCTTATACCATAAATTCGTTGAGCTTATCGAAGGAATTGAAAGTAATTTCAATGCAAAAGTTCTTCAAAGAGTTATTTTGGCTAATAAAGCAACATCTCACCTTATTATTATAATTATAAAATTTACGTTATAATAGTTAAAATGTAGAGAAATTTTTTTTATATGTTTATTTTTATTTATCTTGTAATAAACTGTAATCATATATTCAAACTGATTTATATTATGGAATGCTAAGTACACAAAGAATTAATTAATTCATTCAAATCAAACTTTTCAAAAATATTACTATTTGTTATTTAAAAAATGAAGTATACGTATCTCATTCTATCAATATATTTTATTGATATATTTTATTTTTCTCATTTTATCAATCTAAAGAAATAAAATATATTTATTTCATTTCATTTTTATTATTATATTCTTATAATACTCAATGAAAAAAAATATGTATTAAAACAATCTCACGCCAATTTTAATTAAATTTCTTGTTAATCTAAAGAAATGTGCCTTAAATATGATGAAAGGAATTTATAATCTAGAAATTCCTTTCATCATATTTAAGGCACAGAAATTTATAATCTAGAAATACTGCATATTTTCTGAGCATATATTATTATGGAAATTAATATTTGAATCTCTGAATCTGAAATCTTCTATTTCATTAGTTTTAAACTTTTATAGTCTAAGGAAAATATACTGAATAATAAATTAATAGAGTATAAAATCTAATTTTTAAAATATTTTTAAATTGCGTTCAAAAATTGCATTTTAATTTTTTTATAAGGAATACCTATGTTTTATATCTAAAAAGAACCCTGATGAGATTAAACAACTAATCAAAATTTTTCAGGATACTTATATATTATCAAAATTTCACAAATGTTCAAACCTTCAAAGCAATTCTGACAGTGAATCCGCAATTTGAAATAATGAAATTAATAAAAAATATTTTCATTTTCACTAACTACTGAAGTGGAAAATGTTACATAATCTGTAAATGTGTTACCAATTTTCAAAACTTTTAGATTGGTATTTATGGATAAACTTTAAAAAACAAATAAACTTTACTTTTCGAATTTTTACTTCATGCATATTTAGATTCATACAAAGACGGAATTAATTTTAATAGAAGGTAAACAAGAATGTTCTTACCATTTTTAACCCAAAAGAACATGAGTAAAGAAAGTACATCATTTCGTTAGTCCTCGGAATAAAAAGCATTAGCACCTTCTGCCATGTCTTCAATTGGTCAATCCTGTGATAAAACAAGGTTTTGGAGTAAAGAAGCCTGTGAATGCTTGGTGGAAGTCTGCTTCATTGATGAATTTTCTACGAAGTTCTTTGTTCAGGGAATGGAAGGGGTGATAATGGTACAAGTTCAGGAGAGCAAGGAGGATTGCACAAAATTTCCCTTTTTCGTGACAACGGTCTTATTTAATCGGCCGAGAACAGTACAGCCTTAGATTAATCAGTCCCAGCTCCTTCTGCTGCAGCAATGCTTATTGCACACATTCCTATTACAGTGAGTACAGATCCACAGTAATCGTTTTGCCCGTTGGTAGCAGCTCGTAGTGATCCCCTTGACTACTACTTCATCAGATACAAAACATAAACTTGCGTGGGGGCAGAGATGACAAATTTCCTGAACTGAATTTGTGAAACCAATGCCTTGGCGTACTTTCATTCACACAACTGTTCCAAAATGCTTGACATATTCGACGACTTGATACAGCAGCACTTTGAAGTCGTAAACAAACAACACCGAACAAGCACCTTGGACACGTCCATTCCTCTTCGCTACTGTGCGAGTTACGATTCATAAATGTGTGCGATGGACAATATTTCAAAATGATATTCCTACTCTCGATTGACTATCTCAACCACATTATATTCTAATTTGCATACATATTCTCATTTCATTCTATGGCAACGCGAAAACGTCAAGAACTTTTTGTTTACCTTGTATTTGTTAGTTTAAGAATGAAAAAAAAATGTTAACTTTAAACTACTAAAAAACACAACTCATCCATTTTTGAAAGAAAGCGATATACATAAATGTTTTTTAAGTTAAGAGAAATTTTTTTTATTACTTCATATTTCCTTTACTTATTTTATTGTTCTAATTGCTTTTTTCCCATCATTAACATTTTATCTGAATGTTGTAAATCTATCAAATGTTCACTGTTTAAGAAAAACCTGTATAAGTGAACAAAATAAGTATTATCTATTGAAGCAAGTTCACATAACGGAACAAATACTAATTCGAAAAATATTACTATTTAATATTTTTTCGGTTATAACAGAAGAAAAGCAATAATTTTTTAAATATAAAAGCAGATTAAAAATTAATGATTTCAGAATATTGCTCATTAAGCGCCGTTCAGACATACGAATGAACCTAGAGCATGGGAACCTGTTGACTCAGATCAAATGAATGTTCAATCTATACACATTGCTGCAAAATGTTCACTAAATTTCCTTTGTTTTCATTGTTCATATCTATAAAATATAAGAGAATTTCTGACTGATTCTATTTTTTATAAGCAATTCCGTAAATACTTATAAAAATATGCAATGACAAATTATTAAGAGGCATTAAGGCGAAGTACAATGATGTCTTGATGACAATCAGAAAGCATGTCTCACATCACATGCATTCATGTGGGTTTAGTAAAATAACAATTTGACATCTGAGGGTATTTTCTTTTATTATCCACGCCAACCACTAAAATCAGATATAATTACAGTCACAGGAAGAATAATTTGAGCATATTTCCTCAGGATAAAGATCAAGATATGAAAGATTTATTATTTCATGGATTCTGGAAAAGTAATAAAGTTTGACACCTACATTAACACCATAAATACTGATCCAATATTCTAGCGTTTGGTTATATGTTTCTAAATATTCACAGCATACACCTGTTTTGTCTTTTTCGCTATTCATAAATTTGATTTGTTTGAATTGTTTTAAAATAAATATATGTATAATATACGTAATAAATGAATTTATAAATAAATATATATACAACTACGAAATATTTTAAACATAAATTAAGCTTTTTGGCATAGTACGATATTAAACAATTAAAACTTGATATATTACATTAGATTTTGAATTTATACACTGTAATATTCATGCAAAGAATATCACCAAATATATGTAACATATAGTTCTTTCCTCTATATTTATCATGAAAGTAAAATTCTGAAAAATTTTCCGACTTCCTTATCTTACGGGTATACTTGTAATATAATTCAAAGTTACATAACCATATTTACCCATAAAAATGTCTCGTAGCAGAGTCAGAAAAATAGAATTGGTTATATATTCCCACAGTGAAATGCGTATGTATTGTGAACATAAAATTTTTTC
>JAPDSC010015998.1:0-45990 GCA_026290005.1 Latrodectus geometricus | reverse complement strand
GACAATAGAAAATTTAATGTTCATTAAGTTGCCAACATAAGTATTGATAAACTTAATTTAGTTACATAAATTATACAAATAAAACTAATTTCGGTTTGATCTTTTTTTAAGGATGGAATAAAAATGATTACATAATGTAAATGACCGATTTTTTAGATTCAAAATGATAACATTTTATAAAAACCTTTATGATTGATTTATTCTTCAGAACTGTAACTTTGTTTGCATTCTCAAGTATTTCTTATACATATCATGCAAAAACTTCAAGAATTTGCTTACCATTTCTTGACAGTTCTTCTTCGTATTTTTATACTTGACATTTTTCCAATATCAAAAAAGAAGTTATTTCGTCGAGCAGGAAAGTAAAAGAAGATAAGAAAAATTTCCTCTTGAAACCCAAACACTATTGATTTTTACACCGGAAAAAATCGCAGACTTTTAATAATCGTTTTGTGGAGTCCCATTTTGAAGACAAATGCTTTTGTACTAAAAAAAAAACTTCTCTGACAAAAATGGAGTTATTATTATCTTTGGTAGTGACTTAAAAATGTTTTCATTTACTAGTTTTCTTTCAGAAAACTTTGGTACATATTTATAACTACATTTATACCTAAGGATTGATGGGTTCAATTTTAAGACAAATAGATAATTTTTAATATGATTATTTTTTCCTTTGACACATACAATCCTTCTGCATACATGATGATCATGGTTGTTAAACAGTTCAAACATTATGAAAGGCTTAGAAAAAATTCTTCAAAATTTCAGAACTAGGGATTGCCTATTGAAGCATTAATTTTTATTTAAAATAAATTAATTCATTCTAAGAACAAATAATTTTAGCAACTAGAAAAAACTGATTAGAAGTTGATAAGTATAATCATTAGTGAATTCCCACAAATTTTAGACTTCAGTGCATATGATTCTATGTGCATTCAAAATAAGTAAAAACGAAAGCAGAATAATGCAAAATTTGAAGAAATCATTTATTAATAGTTCGTAATAATCTTGGCAGTATTATGATGCAGTACAATATAGCAGTACAAAATGCAAACAGTTCGTGAAAAAAACAAAAAAAATAATTAAATTTTATTAAAGTAAAAAAATGTAATAAAATAATAAAACGATCAATATTTTTATATACTAAATTTTTTTCACTAAGCAAATTTTTGTACACTGAGTGTTAATTTCATATAAATATTTTAAATCAAATGTCTATTTATATTATAAATAGATTGCTATATAAATATTTTTGAAATATTTATATAGAAATCTATTTATATGATAACAAAGCTATATAAATTGAGTTCTTGTAACTGTTGTTACTTATGACACTTGTAGAAGACAAGCCCACCCGTCAGGGACTGGGCAAATAAAGTCTCTTTTGTTATTGAGCAGAGAAATTCTCTAAGGAATTGTAAGCAGCTCATAGATGGCAGCACCATCTGGATCTTTCAATTTAGATATAGGAAGCCAAAGAAGATCCAAGGTCTAGCTCTTAACACCCCAGCGGTATTAATTTGAAATAGGAACATGAAGGACGTAGTAACAACGACATATTTTACGTGTCATTAATGAACACGAAAGATCTTCGGATAAGCAAGTGTTCGAACTCACTATCTTCCGATAACAAGAACGACGACTCAACCAAGCACCACAGCTGTTGAGTTGTTACTTCCTGGATGAATATAAATAAGATATAAGAATTTAAAATACAATTAATGTCTAGTCAATAATGAATTTGACGTATATATTTGAATCGATACAAAAAGAACTTTTGGAAATCATACAAAACATAACAGTTTTCCTTAAAAGCGAAATTGATTACTAGAAAATTGTAATTTAAAATAACACCAAAAAATCAGCTAAAAATTATTTTGATGCTTTTTTATCTTATTAAATATTTCCTAGGAATTAAATTAACATTTAAATACCAAGTCATTTTTTAAAATATAAAAATGTTTCTCTCTTTGAAACAAAGCTTTCTACATCATATTTCCTTATAATAGTTTCAGGAAAAGTTTTCATAAATTTGAAAACAGCTTTACAGTAAGTAACATGAAGCAAAAGGAATTAACTTCTGTTACAAGAAATTCTCAATTATTTTGTTTAATAAAGCAAATTGTGCTGAAAGCGATTCTCAAACAATCGGCTTATAATCTTTAAAAATGAATGTTGAACATAATATTATTTAAAAATGCGTCATAAATTCGTCATTTTGATAATGTACTTAACCGACCTTTAAAAATGTAAACAAACTAAACTTATGTAAACAAACGAACTCAAGTCTCGTATCGTGGCGCCCTCTCTTGGGCTCCCTCGTAGATGAACCATGTTTTGTTTACATTCTCCATCTCGCTTTAGACTATCATCATTCGTTGTACGCATTTTGCTTATTGTCTTTTCATTCATAATTTTATTCACTTATTTTACCATGTTTCATACTACCATAGGAATTAGTACTGAAAATGCTTTGCCCCTTCATTCAAGAAATTATTTTGTGAAACAGACATTTTAGTCTAAATTTAGGTTGTTTAATTTTGCTTGCAAAAGAGGTCCACGGCCAAAAGCTAAACACCTCAGACGTATATATATATATATATATATATATATATATATATATATATATATATATATATATATATATATATATATATAAAATCGTCATTTCATATTATTTAAGCCTAAATATTTTTTAACAAAAAGGAACTATATCTTAGCAACTTCTAACTATATATGTATTTCTAACAATTTAAATTAATGTATAATTAATAATTAAGTACATATTTACATGGAAACAGGTGATTTTAATTTTAGAGGAGACATTAAAATTATTTGATAATAAATAAAACAAACTAAAAGTTATATTAGGTTTTTATTATTCAATTTATTTATAAAATACAAAATATGTAAAATAATTGTAAGAAAATTTATATTGGAATATTAATCTTATATTTTTGTGTTCTTCCTTTCTCGTGTTTTCCACATTTTATAATTAACATTAATTATATTAAATTAATCATTTCAGATAAAGAAATTTTATATTCATATAAAATTTGGAATGATTTTAAATAATCAAATGATAAAAAGAAAAAGTTAAAGTTAGAGATGACCAAAATCTTTTGGAATATTTTTAAATAATTTACAAATACTTGTAATGTTAATGCATTTATTTTCTCAACACTGATGTCATTATTTATCAAAAATTCTGCTTTTAGATACTCTTATTTTCCCATACATAAAAATAAGGTAGATCTATATAAAAACAAGAGTGAAGATAATTCATAAGAATTGAATTTCTTTAAATACATGGAATCAAATAATTCTCTTCTTCAGTAACTAATGCTTATTTCCCTCTTTTCAAATAAAGATTAATTGAGATATGATCATGATAAATGAGCCTTTTCTTTTCTTGTTTCAAATTACTTTCTTATTAGTCTGGAATTAAAAGATGACCTTAATTACAATTTAAATGCTTGTTATATATGTTTCAAGTAAACTTTCGCAAAGAATGTAAGAATTTTGATTAAAAATAAAAAACTGTCAAGACTCTTGACATTTATGGCTTATACAATCTTTTTCAGTAATGTTTTGAAGATAAAGTTTCTCTAAACTTGCATAGTTTTAAACGTTTTATTAATTTATAAGCATTTTTGATGCTTTCCTTAAAAAAAGTCAAGTAACACATATAGTTTAACTTTAAAAAAAATTTTCTAATCTTGTATATTTACCTCTTCGATTATAGTATTTTTCAATTGCATTGCAATTTTTTAAAGTTTAATAATTATAATTTATTTATACGAAGTAAATTTTGAAAAATTATGGAAACGAAATAATATTCCCAATTTAGGATAGACAAAGTTTTTTTTTAATACAAAAGAGAAATAGTAATAACTTGATTCACAGTTTCCCTCCAAGAATTTCGATTCCCTCCTAGAAAGTGCATTCATTGAAAAAATCAATTAACATAAAGTTTTTTAGTTTTATTCCTGTTTTGTGATTGTAAGATAGAGAAAAATACTTTTAAATTTCAGGTGTTTAAAGTGATTAAAACACTTGTTATAACGTTATATTAAGCACAGATTAATTATATATGTATGTCACCATCTATAATCAGCGAATATATATTTTTGGAAGGAAAGTTCATGCCTTGAAGTCATGTGAATGGTGACTGAAAAGGAATGGAACTATTATTTTTTTGAAAAATTTTTATATAAGTCAAATTAAATCTTATGGTCTTTTCACAGATTTTACCAATATTTTAAATAAAATAGTAAAATGATTCACGAATAATTTTTTTAGTGAATTTCATATTTCAACAATAGAGGATAACATGAAATTAAAAATAGAAGAACCTAATCTATGAAAAAAGAACTCACGGCATTTTATCTATAAGAATATTTATAGTATGTGCTTGAAAAAGAATAGGGATATCTATACAATAAATTCTCCTCATTTCAATTTTACCATATTCTTAGGAATATATCTACTAACAATAAAACAAAATTGAATTCCTTGAATATATTTAGGGCATTTGTATAATTTCATAAAAATGACATTATATACTTATTTTAATAATACAGAAATTAGATTCGAAGATTTAAAAACTAAATTTCAGATATTTGAAAAATGAAGTGAATTGCAAGGGGTTCTAAGTAACGGATCTAATGCACAATCTGCACAAATTTTTATGAGTTTATTAAAGGAAAACAGTTTTCACTATTAGCTTGGTAAATTATTTACTTGTGAAATTCATCATGCATAATAACAATTTTATATCTTCTATGGGCTCCTTTAAAAAAGGAAGCTTAGTTCCTGACATACTCTGATCTAGCTTCCTCATTGTTAATTTTTTTATTCATAATGGTTGAACATATCTTTGTAAGTGCGATGGTTGAAGAGTCTATTATATTTCCAATTGGATCTTCAAAAAATAAGAGTCGAGTCAAACAAAATATTTACAGGGAATAAATATTTTATAATTTAAAATTCTAGGTTGTATTTATAACTGCTCAAACTCAGTCACTAAATAAACTCTAAAAATATTTTCAAACTTCATTTTTGGTGATACAATGAAAAATACATATTTAATTTTATTTCGTAAATTAAACTTAGTGATAGATTACAATATTGATTTATGCATTTCGCTACAATCAGATGCATATTAACTAAAAGCAAAGAAATTTTATAGTACTAAAATAAATGATTTGTTTTTCATATCATAAAGTGGTGCATGAAAAATTGTGTGTGTGTGTGCCTGGTTATATATATAATACACTTCTAACGCAAAATAACGAAATTGTTCATAATAATTGACTATCAAAGATAGTTTTGGATAATCAGAAAGATCAATAGTGAGGATAAACTAAATCATGGCCAATAAGTAAAATTTGTAGAAAGAAGGCCCTTGCTCTTTGTGACGTAACAGGTGCCTATATTTTTTACTTTATGTCACTTCAGTAAAGCCTTCATGAATGATCTGTGTTATATGCATATTAATTAAATAATCCCTTATATTCTTTTGTTTTCTGAGTTATATAATTTGTTAAATAAGTGAAAATTATTCTCGAATGAACTGTAAAACAGTTAACGAAATAATAAATTAGAATTTTATTAAAAGGATACCAAGTGGAGTTTAACTTACCAAAGTCCACAAATTATACATATAACAACTTAGGGTTTTTGCAAGTTTTAGAAAACGGTTGGGTAACAAACTCCATTACATTTTAATATTTCTTCAGATTAAATAACGAACAATATCAATAATGTTACGTTGGATATTAACAAACCCTATAAATTTATAATTTCTACTTTCTTATTTGTTTGCTTCTATTAAAACAGAACAATATTGTTAAGTTATTGGATAATATATTGGTTGATATTTCCTTAAGATATAAAATACTTCTGCCACACAACAAAATATTATTATTTATTACAGTTCTAAACAACTGAGTACTTTGATACTCCATCGATTTTTAACAGCAAACGAATGTAATGTTAGTCTTGTATATTTGCATGCGTTTGTATTTAAATAGAGTATATATAATATTATACCATTATTTTAGTAGAATACACAATAATGAAAATGAAATTAATCACCATGCGCAATATATTTCAAAATGAATTATGCATGTGGATATGATCGTATAATTTAAATAAAATTTTAAACTTTTGCACATTTCTAAATTTTATTTAATAATCATATTAAACTTAATTTAATATTATTATAATTAACAATATTATTTCGCTTATCTCTGTTAATACGTGACTTATATGAAGGAACTTATTTTGGCTTCAAAATAACACTAAGAAGTCGGAATAGGAATACTATAATATTATATAATTTATAAAGTTCCATAATTTATTTTACTATTCAAATATCCTTTTAATCTTTACAGATAATGGTTAGGAGCCTTTATATTCAAAAGCATGAAATCATATAAATCATTTTTCATAATTGCTCAACCAATTTCTGGAACAATATTCGAATTAATACAAATGGGAAATTTCCAACTAAAAAAAATTCTAATTAAATGATATACGTAACAACTAATTATCATTGCAGAACAATTAGTTTTATGTGATATCTTCTAATTATATTTGTCTTTTGTCATTAATATTTATTGCAAATTATACTCCAGAGTTTCTGCAAATAAAGCACTACCCTAATTATAACGTAATGTTTGTTAATGTACTTTAAATGAAGATTTTTGCCATAATCGTTCCCTAGGAAAGAGTGAGATTCACACGAACCACAAGTATGAGTGCATTTGCAGCAATTGCTCTTTGGTGCTAAGTACAATTGTTTGTAATTATCCACAAGAAGTTCTTAGTGGTTATTGTGTAGATATTAAAGCTGTTGCAAACACGTAATCCAATAATGGGGCGGCGTTACTCACAAGACGTAAAGTAAATGAGTCCAATTTGGATAAGAGTTCCCTGTGAAAATCGAATATATATTTCACTTCCATGCATAAAATATACATTTTGTAAACATTTAATATTATATTACGAAATCAAAAGTGTTTAAAATTTAACGAATTAACTTAATGTAATAGTATTCAACAACAGAAAAAATTATAATCAAAGTTTTAAAGAATGGAAAATATTAAAGGCTTAAGATACATTTTATATTACAAATAAGGAACTAGTTTATTTTGTCCTTATTTTGTATACAAATCTTATATGGGATTGAGGAATAAATTAAAAATTTACAATTCTTTTTTAATTTACTTAAACAGAATAGTCAAAATAAATAGATTTGTTTTTAATTTTAAATTAAATTTTACTTATTTAATATAAAATTAAATCTCATTTTGTATTCAACACTCAAAATGAGTTTAAAGAGTACTTGAAAAAAGTTGGATTCGATGCTGGCTACGGAAGAAAGTTTGAAAAACTTAATATTAAGATCAATGATTGCAGAGTTAACAAAAACAAAGAATTTTTTTTTTTGACAGAAATATTTATAACAATAAAAATTTCCCTTAACTTATCAGTTAATTTTAATATTTAATAATTTATTGTTGTTTTAGTAAAATAATAATGTTTTATTGTTTCATAATTCTAAATAATATTGTGATACATTTCTCGTTAAACTTGAAAGTAAAAGGTAAGCCTAAATTAAAACATTTTAATTAATCATGAATCAATCACGAATATAACGTAATATTATATTGAAACCTCAAAAATTTATTTCAAAATAGTTAACAAAATATAAACTTAAATAAAACTCTTCCTTAAATTCCTAATTTAAGTGAGCATTTTATTTAAATTGGAATGCTATTCCATACATTTTTAACCAAGTTTTTCATCTAGAAACCATATACTAATATTTCGTCTTTCAAATATCATGTCAAAAATTGTTTCTTACTTTTAGAATCATTTTATATATGTCTGGAAATTATTAAAACCAAGTTCCATACCAGACGTTGGAATACTTCCCTTAAAGTATTTACTACAGTAATATAATTCATGTATATTATTATTTTAATTAAATTAAAGTTGTACATCTTTAAGACAAATTTATTTTCAAAATGTTTTTTTAGTATAGCTATTTTCTTTTATTTTTATCATAATTCTTTTGTCTTAATATTGTATTTAATTACTAAGCTATTACTTAACAATGTGTATGGTATTTTATAACTATTATTTGTAAGACTAGCAGAAGATGGGTTAGAGGACATAGATATGTGCATTACATGTAGGAATATATAATTGTAGAAATACCATAAAAGGTTACTTTTGAGTTCACCAAAATTAAGGATAAAAGTGCTTTACTGGCTTGAATCGATATTTTAGCATCGATTCCAAACAAAATTCTTCGACACAAAAATGCATATCTTACTGATCAGTAATTTTTGTAAGATACAGGAACAAATAAACAGAATAGAAAAGTGATACAATATATGAAGCGATTACTGTAACCTATCTGATTACCAGACTTGTCAAGCGTCTTCCTTAAGAGTTGCACTAAAGTATATCATTTAATGATTGCAAATGTGATACAGTACTATCTGATATCACCAAGCTCCTTCGCAGAGCTTCTTTAAACTACATGATAGACAAAATTAATGTTTCCCTTTGCATTTACTAGCTTTTACTTACTCACTGATAATACAATATGCTGATAATTTAACATTACATATCTGTTGTCACCTGCATTCCTATAATTAATCTACTTATTTAGGGCCCTTCATTTGTATCTATTATTAATATACAATTGTGAAAATCCCTACATAAAAAAATCCACTTTTTTATTGTTTTAGGCCATTTTTGGATACATAACAGAATCTTAATTTTTAGCCAATCTGGAAATTTATATTGTTCGAATATTGCTATAACAACAGATTTTTGAACAAATTTTCTTCACTGTCATCAAGTTTTAAATTTTTTGTGACTATAATATACAACACATCGAACAACATACCTACTTACTAAGCAATTGCATGTAACATTTGAAAATGAAAATTGACATATTATTTTCAGACCAGAAAGCAACTTTTGAGAAACAAGATAAAAATATAAACCTAATCAAATTTTTAATAATGAAAGTTTATTGTTTCACAAAATTGAAATGTCATACTTTCGTATCTGTTTAACTAATTAAACTTTTATGAGAACCTTAAATTTTACATTAATTTTAAAATATTAGCCATTATATAATTAATTTTAAAATGAGAGAATCAAAAAAATAGTTTAAATTCACAAATCTGCTCAAAAGAAACAAAATAATTGTTTCGTTATACAATTTTAAGTTATTTAAACTTCTAATAATTATAATTTAAATGACAAATTTGCCGAATTCAAATTATTTACATTTGTTGTATAAACAGTATTTACTTTAACACTTTGAGAAATATTTATAAAAAAAGTCAGTGTTATGAATTTTTCTTATAATCTTTAATATTGAACAATTGAAAATTTATAAGAAAGTTATAAAGATATAAGAGAGAGCCATCAATTATTAAACACATACATTCAATTATACAATTCTCAATTGATAACTATGAAATCGCTGGGAAAAAAAACTTTACTATAGATTAGGCAAAAAAGAATATAGATGTTGATAAAAAAAGATCTCATTTTTTTTTATTTATTTATTTATTTTTTTTTTGTTTCTGGTTTTAATTTATAAATGCCCATAATTTACTTAATGAGTTAAGAAATGGTTATGTAATAAGAAAAACAGAAGAACAACAGTATATACTTAGCTTTGTTGTTATGTGTTTCGACTAATTGCATGATTAATCTGAGTTATACCATTTTTATTAGACTATCTTCAGCGCCGAATGTATAGAATAGTATGTCATGGACATGATCACTAGTTCCCTATCACAAAAGCCTGAGGCCAAGGTGGTCTGGTTGGCTAGGGCTTCGTTCTCGTTACCAAAAGGTGATGAGTTCGAATCCCAGTTTAGCCGAAGATCCGTCATGTTCACTAATGGTGACTGGGGCACGTAAAATATGTCGGGTCACAATGTCTTCCATATTCCCATTACATATTTTTCCCTATGGGAGTGGTAAGAGCCAGGCTGTGGGTCTTCACTGGTTTCAATCTCTAACTTGGAAGATTCAGATAGTGCTGCCATCTATGAGCCAAAAGTTGTACTTTCACCTTCGTATAAAGGTGCTCTATTCAAAAACGGAAGACTCTCTCTCTCTCTCTGACTTCATTCGGCTAGTCTCTTGACGGGCGGGCTTGGCGTTGCCAAGTGTCATCAGTAACAACAAACCCTGACTTTATACCATAAAGATAGTCTTCGTTATTTAGAAGAAGAGAATTGTCAGATAATCACCGGTCATGGTCTGCCACCCTTAGATGGATCATTTTAAGACATGGCAACAAAGATTCATTTTACATGGTTCAACCAACATTTGTGAACACAATGACTATTTAACTGAGTGACGGTTATATCTCACTACTTTCCGGTGTGTGAATGACTCCTATTTTAATTACGGAACATGGCTCTTTGAATTGCCACTTTTATTTGCCATTTTCATAATAAAAGATTCTTGAGTTTTCACAAAGTTAAGATATAAATGTCATTTTAACTAGCTTGCTTTAATGTACTATCGAGCAGGGGACTAAATTCTGGGAGAAAGAAGAAAAAAAATTTGTAAAAAAGCCTTCAATAAAGAATGAATGTTTAATGTTTGAGGATAAAAATGTAAATGAAATTTAAATAAAAAAATTATATTGATTCATTTGAATAAAAGGCATTTTTCTATGTTGTAAATGTTACCATAATCTAAAAAAATCTTCGTAATCTTCTAATGTTAATAAAGTTAGTATAATATAGTTTAAAATAAAAAAAATTATTGATATACGTACTCCCAAATCAAAACTTACAAAGGTATTTTATTTTCTTGTACCTCTCTCTACAGTGCAACATGTCTAATATTATTCAAAAAAATAATGCTTTAAGAATATAAGGACTAATAATTGATGCTTCACTTCATAAATCATTTAAATTTATTTTTTTATTAAAGTTTAATACCAAAAGATAATATAAGACTTTATTTATTCAAACAAACTTATCGTAAAATAAAAATTAATACCACAAAAAACATTGTATAAATAAAGTGAATAGACTCAGTTTTAATAAACTATTTCCTCGTTTTTCTCAATTTCTTGATGCAAATGAACTGTTCAATTAAGTGTGTATAAATGGATAGAAAATTTTATGTTGGATAATGAAACAAAATTTTTTGATGGTTGCAGAAGCTTTTTTGATTATTTTCAATATTAAATACGATGGAAATTATAAAATTTTTGATATGTTCACAAATTATTCTTTCGGAAACAAGTTAATAAATTTTTCCAATATACACTTTGCACTGGCCATGCTAAATCTTCTTTTGACCTAAGCACTATTCTTGGAACCACCAATATTCCTTCTTCCTCGTCAACCGAATTCATTTTTTGAAGTTATGCATTCCAACGAGGAGTAAAGGATATTGTGTATAAGTAAAGGTATAGGTGTAAAGGATAAAGTAAGTTTATCATTTTGTCAAATATGATATATACTTAGATCTCGTGATATGGTGAGTCTACTGCTGCTCCAGTGTCTATTTGCTGTTACTCCGTATAATATACACTACTGACCATTAAAATTGCTACACCAAGAAGGGGACATGCTACAGACGTGAAATTTATACGAAAGGAAGAAGGTGCTGTGGTATGCAAATGATTAGCTTTTCAGCGCATTCAGACAAAGCAGGCACCAGTAGCAACACCTACATTGTGTTTAAATGAGGAAATTGTTCAGCCGGTTCCTCATACACAAATTGCATTTGAACGTTGTTGCCTGGTGAAAAATTGTTGTGATGCCTCGTGTAAGAAGGAGAAATGCGTACCAGCACGTTTCTGACTTTGATAAAGTTCGAATTGTAGCGTACCGGGATTGCGGTTTATCTTATCGCAGTATTGCTGCTCGCGTCGGTCGAGATCCAATGACTGTTAGCAGAATATGGAATCGATGGGTTCAGAACGGTAATACGGAACGCCATGAGGGATCTCAACGGCCACCTATTACTAGCAGCCGAGAAGACAGGCATATTATCTGCATGGCCGTAATGGATCGTGCAACCACGTCACGAGCCGTGAGTCAAGAAACGGGGTCGTTTGGAAGACAATAAGTGTCTTCACGAACAGTTCGACGACGTTTGCAGCAGCATGGACTCTCAGCTTGGAGACCATGGCTGCGGCTTCCCTTGACGCTGCGTCATAGACAATAGCGCCTTCAATGGTGTGATCAACGACGATCCTGGGCACATGAATGGCGAGACATCTTCTTTTCAGATGACTCCATGTTCTGTGTACAGCATCATTATGGTCGCATCCGTGTTTGGCTGCATCGTGGTGAACGCACACTGGCAGAGTACATTCGTCATCGTCATACTGGCCCATCACCTGGCGTGATGGTATGGGGTGCCATTGGATACAAGTCTCGGTCACCTTTTGTTCGCATTGACGCTGCTTTGAACAGTGCATGTTACATTTCTGGTGTGTTACGACACGTGGCTCTATCCTTTATTCGAACCCTGCGAAACCCTACGTTTCAGCAGGAGAATGCCCGACCGCATGTTGCCGGTATTGTACGGACTTTCCTTGATACGGAACATATTCGGCTGTTGCCCTGGCCAGCACGTTCTCCAGATCTTTCACCAATAGAAAGCGTCTGGTCGATGGTTGTTGAGCGACTGGCTCGTCACCAAACGCCAGTCACTACGGTTGATGAACTGTCGCATCGTATTGAAGCTGCATGGGCATCTGTACCTGTACATGTAATCCAATCTCTGTTTGACTCAATGCCCAGGTGTATAACTGCTGTCATTACTGCCTGAGGTGGTTGTTCTGGGTACTGATTTCTCAGGATCTATCCAGCCAAATTTTTTGAAAATTTAATCACTTGTTATTACTAGTATAATATATTTGTCCAATAAATATCATTTTGTTATCTGCATTTCTTCCTGGTGTAGCAATTTTAATGGCCAGTTGTGTAATTCTTTTTATTTTTTAAATTCTTTTTCATTTTTTAAATTTTAATTTCAGAGCTATCTTTTAAAATTTCAGTTTTTTCTTTTTTTGCGTTTTTTTGTTCTCGATTATTTGCTTTAGATAAATGATACTATTTTATAGATTTATAATATGGATTATTGCTTCTTTTTGTTAATTTGTTATCTGCATTTCTTCCTGGTGAAGCAATTTTAATGGCCAGTAGTGTAGTAATAATAATGTCTTCAGCTTTTTAAAAATATCAGTTAGTTCGTAATCCCATCTGGATTTAAGGGCAATGCAAATGTACTTGTCTCTTCTAAGCGTGGAAAAATAACTCGATCTATGTAATCGTTCTTCGACGAAATTGTGTTGCAACTGCTTAAGTACTGATATGACATCACATCGAAAATTTTTAACAGCACAATCACCAAAGATAATATATTGTGGAGTTTCACTGAGAGCTATTTAAGAAAGGGAGCTCGTGAAAAGGCCATTAAAATGAAATAGTTGACTTAAAAAGTAGAATTTCTGCTCACTTATGAATCATGTTAATCTCTCAATAAGATTTTTAAAAAATATTTCAATAACAATTTGATGAAGAATTTTTGAAACTACATGTGTAATAAAACTTTTTTATTTTAAACCTAATTAAATATTTGAAATTAATCTTCATTCATTTTTTAAGTTTATAAAAAAGTCTTTATATACTTCTTTTTACTATTAATTTTATTAGTTCCCTTTTTATGTCTTATTTCATTAAAGTTAAACTGAATTTCCAATACAGTAGTTTTACACATAGTAACTACACACAAAGTGTTGCACAATTTATGAGTGATTTTAAATCATTTTTTCAGAAATGAGTCATAAATCTCCCACAAAATTGAAAAATAATGGTAATCATCTAGCTAAATTTATGAATTCAAGAATTCAAATTAGTATCATGAGATTATTAAATTAAATCTTCAATATTGCAATATATAAAATCTTTATATTCAAAATGAATAAATGATATATGTTTTAATAAGGCAAAAGGCATCGAAGGTGTATTTGCATGAACTTTAATGTATATTATTTATTTTATTAATGATTTAATTTAAAAAATACTTTACAAAAACCATAATTTATTGAGAAATGGAAGCAAATTCTTCGTTTGGTTTCTTCCTAACGTCTTACTTTTCATGTAAACATTAGCATAAGAATTAAATTGAACAAAGTAAATAATTAACTAAACGAAATTAAATGTTTTATGTGAATAAAAAATTCTTTGCATTTTTCTTTTAACTACAAGTACATAGTTTTAAAACAGATATAGTTTTTAATATTATTTCTTGAAAACAGATTAATGAGCCAGAAATAGAAATAATTTTAGACTTTCAAATGTTAATATTAATTAATAATTTTTACATTAATTAAAATTATATATCATCGTGTAATGCAGAATATATATATCCTATGTTACATAATGATAATATTAATTGCTATTAATAACTAGAAAATAAGATTAAGATTGAGATTTTCTCAAATAGTAAAGAAAATTAAGTATTCATTATTACAATTCGATTCACTAATTAAAAACCTGAGTAAAGTTATATTGTTGCTGATGTGGTAAAATTAAATTCATAATTACAGATTTAAGTTGGAATATATATAATTTTTGAGAAATTATGCAATAAACTTTTTTATATTTTGGAAGCAATGATATTAACAACCTATAAAGAAGTAATTCAATTTGATATTCAATTAAGTAGTAAAATACATATTTACTCTGCATAATATCTATAATGTAAAACTCATTTTTTTTCCTAGAAGAGTCGGCTTATTTCTGACATCCTAAGAAATAAATCAAGGAAACTGCTCAGAATCTTAAAAGTTTTATTATTCATCATCTTTTTTTCTTATTTCATCATTAAGTGAGTTTTACACATTTATTCTCAACATTATTTTTTTGGCAATGAACTACATAAATTATCAATAATATATTGCATTTTCTTGGAGAAATTTCCAAGTTATAATTACTTATATAATTTACTTATGAAGTGTACTCCACATTGTTAATTAGACACTTTATATTCAACTTATTAAACAGTAAAACGCAATTACTCACTTTTATATTCATCACGTAATTATATTATTTATTCAATAAAATTGTGTAAATAATAATTTTTCCTTAAATTAATCGATTATATTTCATGATGCAATAAATAAGAAGATGTAATATTCTTACACTATATCTCCTATTAAATTTGAATTTGAAGGATTTTATGTGATAAACGGTAAGATAAATTCTTCAGATTGAAAAACATTCAAGAAAATTCAAATTGTTATATTCAAATACTGCAAATTATTTAAAATAATGCCAAAAACCAGTTTCAAGAGTTGTTTTTTACTTGAAATGTTATTTTGTGATTTTTCAATCCAAAGCAGAATGCTATGCAGATTGAAAAAAGCTATAGGAATGATATTTATTTTGTTTGTACTGTATGAATTCGCAGAACAATTTTTCTTTTGCTTAGTTGGAATAGTATATGGAAATATTCCTTGGCAAGAACTCATACTTTCGAACTTAAATGTATGTTGTTGTATTTTCTCATGGCTTTCAATGAAATTTCGGCAGAGAAAGATTCTCAGATTGTTAAAACACATTGTATACACCTATGGAAATGTAAAAGGGAAAAGGTACATAGTTACTATGGTTATGATATACTTTGTACTTTTCCCATATACTTTTCTCATGTTTTTGTACTTAACAGTAGATCCCGGAAATGTGGTATATTTTACTTTCGGATATAAGTTTAACAAGAATATAGAAACTGCCATTTTATATATTAAAAGTTTATTGTTAAGTTTTTCCTTTCCTGTATCAGGATGCTTAACTACTATGCTTTATTGCCGAATGTGCTACATATTCTGTCATCATATGAAAAGATTGATCAATTTTCTTGACAAGTTTCCCCCAGAAGACTTGAATGATAGGGAACAAATGAAGTTGTTTCAAGAAAAATCGAAAATTGTTGACGATTTGATCCGAATGCAGAAATTGTTTTCCTTTCCGATTTTCTTTAATTATGTGGCAAATTTCTGGTCATGTTTTTGTGTGATAGGTTTATTTGTTATATATGACATTGGTCAGACTGATGGTTTCTTAATTGTCTTGTTCGTATATTCTATATTAATATCATTTATAGTAATATTTGCAATAACATGGGCCGGAAGTCAAGTGGAAATCGAAATGGCTAAATTCGTGAGAGCCTTTCGGGGGAAACTTCAAAAGAGATCATTATTAGGCTTCAAGTCGAAGCAAATTTTACTGGATAAACTATTAATGAATAAGACACAAATCACTTTATCCGGATGCGACATGCTATTTTTCAAAAGAAGTTTAATATTAACAGTCATCGGTACTGCTTTATCTTATAGTCTGTTGCTAATGAACAATAAGTAAACTGTATCGGGTAATTTATTTCTTATATATGCATATTTGTATGTTCAGTATGTATTTATAACTAAAGTAACTGCTGAAATAATATAATTGTAATAAAATAATTGCATTAACAATTTATTTTATTTTTATTTAGCATAATTTACTGTACCATAGCATAATTTACAGTACCATTAATAATTATTACAAAAATATTCCTGAATACAGTTTCTATACATTTTCAAATTTTTCTTGTAAATGAAGTAAACTTTCATGTTAAATTTATAGTTTTATTGCTTTCTGTATAGTAATGAAATATGAAATTCCTTTCCCCTTCAAACGTTATTGGAAATATGTAGATTTTTATTTTTATGTAGAATAACTCTTACTATTTTATCTGCTTGCATCTCACTCTTTATAAAGAAGCACGATGTGTAAAATTCTTGGTACAATTTATATTTACAGTCTGACATTGATAAACAATATATTAATATTATCTAAAGAATTCTATAATACTAAATTATGATAACTTTGAATACCTAGTCAACAATATCTTTAGTCAACAAAATCTATTGTATTTATAGAATATATAATATAAAATAATGTATCGATATAGAATGTAAAATAAATCCAATAATTTATAAAAATGGTTTCATTTTTCAGAATATAATAGATATTTTGCCCTGTATTCATCGATGTTATCACATGTGCTATAATACATATGAAATGCATAAGTTTCAATTTAAAGAAATGAAATATGAGAAATAAATAACTTGAATTATATTTTTCATTAAAATAAATGAAAAATACTACTCAGTATTTTTAAAATGGCAACATTTAGATACGTTACATATTTGTTAACATAAATTTATACTTCAGTTTATTAAATTCAAGAAACTGTGATAACTGCAAACTGCAAATAAAGAAGAATAAAGAAATTTTATTAATAGAATTGATAAAATAAAGAAAATTCATAAAAATAATACTTGGAAATTTTATGAAAAAAAGAAAAATATTGCACATAACATTAATTATTTTTCTTTCTAATGTAATAAGATTTAATTTGATTTATGAATTATAATTTTTCGTCATTTAGTTTATTAAGTAAAATTCATTCTTTTATACTTGAAATAAAATGTATAAAATTTTATAAGCCTAAAATTATAAATCTAAAATTATGCATAAAAGTCATGAGACTAAAGCATAGAATTAAAGCAAAGCATAGAATAGATTAAATAAGATTAAACCTAAAATTTTAATCCAAAAACCTTAAACCTAAAATTTAATTAGCATCACACTCTGCAAACTCACTAATCTGCAATGCATCTCTGCTTGGCTTCGAATTTATATATAGGATGATTGTCTACATTGCTGTAAATTGTAAATCCATATCAATTCAATCCTCGCGAGATTATTGCTTTAATTAAACTATCAGTACCTGCTTATTGATTTAAAATGATTGTTGATTTAATATAAGTAAAATTAAATCAACAAGCAAACACTCAAAAAGGTGTTATTTAAAGTTAATTTTTTGAATTCTATAATTATGCAAATTTTCTTATGCAAAAGAGTTAAATTATGCTTAGAATGTTTTAAATTTAATTCTCAATTATCAACGAAAACTTTTGGAATCCCTTAAATTTGGTTCATATAAAAGTTTCTTGAAGTACACTCAAACAGCATTTACAAGCAATTTACAGCAAACTGCAATAGAAAGCATTTTGAACTAAGATAAACAATAGATTTAACATAATTAAAATAGTAATTACATTTCAATTATTTGGTTCAATTTTGTTATGAAGTCTAATGATTTCATTTCTTGAAGTGCTTTTGTTACTGAATGCTTAGAACTTTTGTCTCAGCTCAATTATTCGTAACATCAATTCCTATTTTAAGAGATAGCATATGTACTGGCTTGGATTCAATTTAATACATACGTCTTAATCAAATTAGTTTTCTTGTGTTTATTTAAAGCGAGATTGCGTTGTATGAAACATATTTTTAAGAGTTATAGGAAACTGTCAATAGAAGTATACATTTTCTGGTCAAACGTATCTAGACTCTTGATGGAAAGCATGAAAGGCACAACTTAATATTCGTGGTTTGACCTGCGATCTTTAACTTCTGTGGTGGAAAACAGGAACTCTGAGATGTATGTGGACATTCTAAAAAACGTCAAACTCCCAAATATATGACAATATTTACAGGAAGACCCATTTCTGTTCCAGTAGAATAAGTTTACCATTTATTCATCGACAGACGTAGATTGGTGAAATGGATGTCAAAAATGGCACTGACATTCTGAGACCCATGATATAAATTTCATAGAACATCTTTGGAACAATTTATAACGCAGATTAATTAGACATTCTCACTGCAAGAACTCCATTCAACTGTGATCGTCGCCTAGAGTCAATTCCCACAGCAACCTATCAGAAACTCATGGAAAGTCTTTTCAGATGCATACATCGATGAAAAATAGGTATCAGCGTCATATTAATCTGCGCTTCAAGGCTCTCTAAATTCATACCACTAGGTGTCAGGGTATTTTTATTCAAATAATTTTACAACAACTTCTAAAATTTCAACTATTACCAGTAAATTAACAAACCACTGTGCTTCAAACGTGTCTGGGTAAGGAAGTTTGCAAACTGTAATAGAAAAAACTATTCATTTGTTTGTATTAAATGAGATTTGCTGATACTTATGTACTATGACGACAACCTAGATATGTCGCCAAAACTGGTGACCAGAAAATATAATAAGACGACTACTTAAAATAACTTAGGCTCTAACATAGGTTATAGAGGGCTCTAAAATTACGAATATTACGTAAATATTATAAATCATTCTAGTTTCACCAATGAAATTGTTAATGAGAATTTTTATCACCAAATATCACCAAGGTAGTCGTCATAGAACGTAAGTACCGATTTGCTATTTTCCAGCAAGAATACAACATCGTACATGTTCAATTTATTAATTGTTGAAAATAGTGATAACGAGGCTTGAAAAGGTGCAAATATTGTGAGATGTTCAGTGTGCAAATATATAAAAGTATTTTGTTTATTTAGTTATAGTATTTAATACGATATTATAACTATGGTATTTAAGTATGACTTGCATATTCTTTACTTTTAGCAATGAATTTCATCACAATCATTCCTCATAACTGTCAATAACTCATATTGCTGAACAACATCTTCATAAAATGCTTTTAAATTGATAGCGATATAAAACAAGTGAAATGAATGAAACAAAGTATTGCTGAAACCCAAATTTTATAAAGTGTTTTTAAAATATAAATTGCTTTTAAGAAATTAAATTATTACAAATACTTTCCATACAAACAACCACCCAACCAAACAATCAAATGATAATAAATTTAAGCAAAGTTCTAAAAATAATATGCCACAAGTCTTAAAAATTGTAAAACACGATAAATACTTTAAAAACTTAGAATACAAACTCAAATTTTAAAAAAAAAATTTTTAAAAAAATGTGAGTTTCTATGATTATTATTTTATAATTCAATAGCATTTATAAGACTGTTTGAAAGTAAAATTTATAATCAAGAAAATTTTTCATCAGGGTATAAGTGAAGTGGAAAAGACATGTTTTAACTTCCTTTGATAGAAAAAGAAAATTTTGAGAATTAACTATAAGAAATGTTTCTATCATAATATTTCAACTTAGCGCATTAGAACGAATTACAGTAAATATTTCATTTTTTGAATTATGGGATATATTTACTGAATATATCATTTTTTATTTAAAATAAAGAAATATGACCATGGCTGATTTTCTTAAAGTACTTCTCAACTATGAAAGAACAACTCTTTTAGATTCGAAAGCTAAAAAATACATTGATATCAGCTCTTCTACACATTTCATCATTTGAAGAAGATATCGAACACATGAACTATTGAAAGGAACACAAGAGAGGTAATTATTTAACTACTTGCTCAATATTTTTCCAAAAACTCCCAACTTCTATTAGTTAGGATGAAAAGTTTTTAAAGTAATTTTTAACAATTGGATGACTCTACGAATTAAAGTCGTATATTGTCGTTAAGTTGGAATTTCATTACTCCAAAAATCGCTATATCATGAATCTTTACATTATAGAAAAATTTTTTAACTACAATACTGGCTTTATAACAAACAATCATAGAAATAATAGATAGGTACAATATTTTGAATTTAATTACTATTTTGTGAGTAGTTTACTGTCTAAATAATTTATAGAAATCAAAATTTAATTCATTACCATTCACTGAGTATGAAGTTATAGACTCTTATTTCTAAAACAATTAACTCTCAATAGCTCCAAAAGAACTTTTGATTTAACTGCAATCCGATCTGCACCTGATGCCAAGATTGAACTCTAAATAATTTTAGACAACTTTTCAATCATTTTGTCTTAATTTAACCAATCATTGCGGTCTAAAGCTATTCTTTAGTTTAAGTATTAAACTAAAACTTGAAAAATAGTCAACTTAATTAAATTCCATAATTATATTGCAATTTGTATATCAACAACAAAGTAGAATTAATGACAAAATAGTATCTCCCAAATAGACTTGACGGCAGTGAATTCAGTGAATTACAAATTGTGTTACAGTTTGAAGATGGGAGTAAGTATTCTGTTATGTTAAGGGGTTTTGCCCAAACTAAATATGTGAAACATTATAGTTACACAATTTGATCCCTTTTATAATATATAAAGCATTAATAATTTAATATCAATTTACCGAAAGGTTAAAGTAAAATAAAATCAAAATAAATTATTCTCCACCGAAACCAACTTTTATTAAGTATTAAAAATAAATAAGTGTTTGTAAAGCGATTGTATTTCAGAATTATTTTATCGTAGTTACTTGATTGAAAAACATTTATACAAAAAAGTACCTCTTTTTTGTATACTACAAATTTCAATATATAAGTTTAAGCTGTATTCTGCAGTGGCCTACAACACCCAAGATGCAAATTAACCAATTGGCACTTATTTAAATATAATTTAAATGTTTTAAATATGAAGAGAACTGAAATGAAAAATTTCGTACGTTAACAGTTTACATCTACTTTAAAAATGTTATTCGACTTTTCTCTCTTCGTGAATATTTTTTTATTTAATAAAAATGTTTTATCAATCTAAATTCTTATTATCTTACATTTACCATTGGTGACAACATAATTACTGGTGTTGACGAACGTTTTTATTAGTGATGAATGTTTTTTCAAGCTATAAACATCGAATTTACAACATGTAAGAACTCTTATTGAGATTTAAAAATTGTAGTTTTGATAACTTTTCTTCTTGGATGTAAGTACATTTTGGCTCTATATGGTTTCTTTTATATTATGAATAACAATATGGAACTACTTTGATATCTCCCCTCAAATTGGAAATTTGGTGACTTTTTTTCTCGCCAAGATGGATTCTCGTTAAATACAAATAATTAATACATATAAAACTTAAAAAAAAAAATTCGGTGAAAATGCGCTTTAGGTCCACTACTTGTCGCGTTTTCAAAATCGTCGATGCCATGGCGAAACTTCTACCGCTATTTCAAAGTGAAACTTAATTAGCAACCAATGAAAATGCTGAAACAAAAGAGTAATGAGCATGCGTGAAAAAAGGCTTCAAATTCGTGAGTTGGCGAAGTAGGGTACCTAAATCGCAATTTAACCAAAAACTCAAAAAATGGTGCAAAATACAAGAAAATACTAAATTTGGCAACAGCAAAAAGCTAAAAAAAAGCTAAACTGGTAACACCAAAATAAGAAACAGGAACCCTAAAAAGTCCTTAAAGAGTGCCAGATTTGTCGAGTAATTTTTTTTTGGGGGGAGGGGTATATCAAAGTTGTACCAACAATATGTATGACAATAATAATACAAACCAAGTTACACGATTTGCGCTGTGACTACCATCATTCTGAAAGTGAAAGCCTATGAATATCTGAGTGTGATAATGCAGTCAATTTAAGTAGACTGGCGATAAGTTTCTCCAGTCTTGGTAATCTTACCTTGATAGATATGATAAACTTAACTATTTCTTAAATTTATTTTTTTCTTTTAAATAAAAGAAAATTCTTTTTAAATGAATAATTTTCATTCATTTTTCAACCTCGAAATTATTTTTTTCGACTATTTTTCTCTCTCACACACACATCTACACACTTTCCATCTCTCTCTGATATATTTCAAAACCACAAAGTTAAATTTTCAAAAGAAGTAATTAATGAATTTACAGGATAATAAAAATAAATAAATTTAAGAACGTACGAAATTCAAATTTCGATTGCGAAGTAAGGAAGTTCTTATTCACTGGTGGTCAATGGATCTATAATCCCTGCAAAGTAAAACAAGAGTACTGCTGTGAAGAATCTATCTAATCATATTCAATTTAAAAATCTAATACGGATACAAAAATACAAAGAAACAATTTGCAAAGTATAAAAAAGTCAATACTAAGAATTAAATTAGAAAGTTGATCAAAGTTCTGTATAAAAAAATAATAAATAATTCGAACTCTTACAAAAATGGCATCGGAGAAAACGTTCATCCAACTTAGTTTGTGGCTATACATAACACATTAAATAAAAATTCTTTCATTCTAAATAATGGCATACTATTAGCAGCAAGATCTAAGGTATTTTTTATTAATAATAATTTTATCAACAAATATAATTCATTAGTCTTGTGCGTGACATAGAGATACAAAGACAAATCAGATCGAACTTATGTATGCCAACAGCACTGATTGATCCACCATTAGTAGAGTAAAAATGACAGTTTCATACCACTTTTTCTCTTAGTAGTGCCTAAAAGTACTTTTTCCAAAACTGTTTAGATCAGGAAATCTTAATTTATTTTCAGAATAAAAGTATTTTTGATTCTCCTTGAAATATCATCCATTTGTAAATTATTCATTTAAATGTAGTAATTAGGGACTCATTTAATAAATAAATGAAAAAGCAATTTTCACAATCTGATTTAAAAGTATTTGGACACATTTAATTTTAGTTTATAATATTTAAAGATTTTTTATTTGGCATATTCAGGAAATTTGATCAATCTCGTATTTTTCTGTACTTACTTTTATTCTAAAACAATTAGTGAACCGACAATTTAAAAAATAATGATATTCCAACAAAGGCACAACCGCTGTTAAATATTATATGTATATTTTGATTATCTATTGATTATTCTATGAGCAAGATAAATATTATTTAATATTGTTCATAGAATAATCATATTAAATACATTCGCTTTTTACATTGTATTATAATAAATGAAAATATTGACATTTTTTTAATTGTTAAATATTAGAATACAGATAATTTAATACTTAAACTTTTCTATATGCATTAAAAAATATTTTAAAAAACATCAAATCATTTCAAGCTATATCTATTTGAAAATATACTTTATACTTCCTTATCGCCTACTTATATGCAGAGAAATTGATTTTTTCCGAGCTCAAGATTTGATTTCATAAAACTTACTATAAAAGCAAATTTCTATTTTTGAAGAATTTTCATCCTCAGGATCTTTTGTTCCTCATTATTTTAAGCATTTTTCCAAAAAGTTTAATTAAAATAAACAATTTTTAAAAGAATATTTAAATTGAGTAACCATTTAATTTATATATTAAGATTCAATTATTGAAATTTTAAATTACTTTATTAAAATTCATCTTCCAAAAAATCCATAGATCCATATTTGGAAAAAGTGTCAAGTTAATTATTTAAGTATTTTAATTATTATTAGTGATCTAATTAATGAAGAAAGATTAGTTTTTAATTTATATGATAATTTATCGTGCCTACAAACATGTAAATTTAATGAACTTTTTCTCAGATACCGAAGTTGTTTTCATAGAAAGAAAAAAAGAAACTATTGTGATAAAAAAATACAATAAGTATTTTTCGATTATTAAGCTATTGCAATTAGTAATTGGAAAATTTAATTATTAAGTTATTGTAACAAAAAAGTTCATTTTGTTTGAATTTCACTAAAAAGTATTGAGTTCACAGGACTTTGGAGACTTTCTAAATAATTAGAAGATTCTCTAATAATTAGACTTTCTAATAGTTCCAAGCATTTTTCAATAGTAAGAAAAAAAAATCACAGAAGATAGATTGAAACAAAGATGCCATAAATATTCCAAAATGATAATTTTTATTTTAAATTTTCATGTGAAAAATTCTAAATCTAACTAGTCACACGAGGTAAATTTTCGGTAAAATTTACTGATTTTCAATAATATAAATAGAAAATTAAACTTTTCTAAAATATTAGACACCTTTCAAGAAAATATTAGAGAATTGATTGTAACAAAAATATGCCTCACACACACAAATATAGGCTAAGGATTAAATTACCATAATCCAAAATGTCATTTTCCATTTACTGTTTTCGCTCAAAAAAATTTTGATTCCTAACAAACCAAATAAGATTAATTTACCTTAAAATGTACCATTCGGAAAACTGTAACTCGAAGATATTTTTCTTGACTATGGATTTATTTGCTTATTAAGAAAAAATAAGACAGAATCGATTTAAAGAAAAAGAACCGATAAATATTTGCAAAGTTTTAAGGTGTTGCATTCGAAAAAAAACAATGCATCACGTTTGATTTTTAGAAAATAGTATCAAGTTTAGAGGATTTTAATCCAAGAGCAGTTTTTTCCTCGGCACAAAACATATTTCTTTAGCTAGAGAAAATTACAGAGAACAGATGGAGACAAAAATATCTAATAAAAATTGTCAAGCAAGTTTTAACATTTCAACAAATAATTTTTGTTTCATTTTCAATAAAAAGTGCTAAGTTTTGAGAATTACTACTCAAGAACTTCATTTATCCCATACAGCGGATTTCTTTGATTAGAAAAAAAATTAGAGAGTCGATTGGGACAGAAAGGTCCAATAAATATGGCACGGAATTAAATTATTGCCTTTAAAAAATTCACTTTTCATTTGATAATTTTATGATAAAAATTCGAAATCTAAACTTTGCACAAGAGATCCTTTATCAGGAAATACTACGTGTTTTTAGAAATATAAATCGATAAATAAACTTTTGGAAAATTTATCTTTTTTCATACACCAAAGCTGCTTGCTTGCAATAGAAAGTAAACTTATTAATTTAGACCAATGTTCTAATAAATACTGGCCAAGTATTAAATTATTGCACTGTAAAAAGTTAATTTTAGTTTGAATTGCAGTAAAAAGTACTAAAATTTCAGAACTATAATTCAATTAAAAGACATCTTACATCAGCAAGAAAAAAATCACAGAAAATTAATTGAAACAAAAAGATACCGCTAATATTGGCTAGGATAAACTAATGCATTTTTAGAATATCAATTTTTATTTTATATTTTCAAAAGTCTAAACTAGGTACACGGGTTAAATTTCAGTAAAAATTATTGAGTTTTGTGGAGTGTAATTTTATTCAGACACAAGAATTTTTTGCTTTTCAAATGAAAATTATAAAAAATCAATTAAGATTATAAGAATCTGTAAATATATACCAGATAATAAGTTATGACATTACAAAAGGTCATTTTTCTTTTGAATTTCTATAAAGATCACCAGGTTTAGAGAACTATAACTCGAGAACTAAACTTTCACCAAGCAACGGATGTCTCTACTTACATGAAAGTATTACAGATAATCGATCGAAACAAAAAGATCATAAAAAGCTCTAAGTTTGGAGTACTATAACTCGAAAACTGATATTTTCTAAGACATCCTATTTCTTTGGTAAGTAGAAGAAAATAACAGAAAATTGATTGATCAAAAGGATCCAATAAATATTTACAAAGTATAAAGTTATTGAATTTCTAAATTTTACATTTTTATTTGATATTTTAGAAAGAAAAATTCCAAGATAAATTTACGTAAACTTTAGCTTATTTGGATAAATATAAGAGTGAAGAATTAAACTTTTTTAAAATATTAGACATTTTTTATTAGCAATAAAATATTACAGAGAATAGATTGTAACAAAAATATGCCACAAATATAAAGCACAAAAGGTCTCACGAAGTTGATTTTTATTTATATTTTCTCACGAAAAAATAAACTAGAAAATTTAATTTAATTTAATTTAATTTATTTAATTTATTTTTAACTTATTTATTTAATTTAATTTAATTTAATAAAATTTAATTTAAAAAACACTTTGTGATTGACTATAACTTGTTTTGTAAATATTCTACATTCAGAATGCATTCTTTAATATTTAAGTTTGATAATGTGTGAGGTGTCTATGTAATTATTTTAAGTTACCCATTAAGTTACTGGGTAGTACTCTTTATGTCGTACTATAAAATGTACACGTTTTGTTCAACAATTTACAAATATTGATGGATATTTAACCCTGAAGGATTAAGAGAAATGTTTTTTTTATAGTTAAATATAAAACTATATATTTTATTAGAAACTGCTCTATCAATTTCAGTAATAGAGCTTGAATAAGGAGAAATCTCAAAGTCCACAGTGCAACTGAATGATATACAAAATAGTTAATTTTCATTCTGATTAAAATGATACACAATAATTAATTTTCATTCCAATAGAATAAGTTAATATTAATATTATAATACATTTTTATATAACTGTAAATATTTTTCGCCATTAATATTTATTACAAATTATAAGCTAGTGTTTTCCATAAAATATAATGAAGTGTTTGTTAATTTACGTTTAATGAACAATTTTAGCATAATCATTCATAAGAAATTATGAGCTCCACACGCACCAGAGTTATTAATATTTTAACCTTTGCTTATTGATACCAATCATAATTGTTTTTGATTATCCAAGAAGTTCTTAGTTGCTATTATAAAGACAGATGTTGTTTCAAACACATAATCCAATAATGGCAGTGTATTGCTCACATTGCTTAAGCTAAATGAAGCTCACTCCATGAAAGCTATTGATATTCTAAACACTATAGTTGAAAGTAATGCAACTTATATTCTTGTCGTCTTCAGAGTTTTTCAAAACTATACACATTTGGAAGGGTTACTTCATTTCATACACATTTCAACTAAGCATAACTTAATTGAAATGATAGTCAAAATTTCTATAAATCATTCTTAATTAAAAATCACAAAATTAACATTGTTACATGTGGAAAACTAGTTTACATTTTCAGTATTCCAAATGTAAATCCATCAAAAATTATTTAAGAATTTCGAAAATTTAAAAATCGTCATTTATCATAAATTATGTGTAATTGTGAATAATAAATTTAAATGAAATAACTGTTACTTATTTAAGTAATAAGTAAATTTATTACTTGAAAGTATTACATAGAAATGTTTTGTTACGAATTTAATTTTTTAAATAACATGGGTCACGTTAAAAATGTAAAATTTAATATAAGCCATGGGAATGCTTTAATATATATTTAAAATATAAAACAAAATATATTCACTTTTTTAAAAGTATTTTCACTTTTAGTTTGGGGAAAAAGTAATCCATTATTTTTTCGGTAGACGTCTGTAGTGATCGATATCTCGTGAGGTATCTATCAAACAATTTCAGATTTATGCTCGTTGGAAAGGTGACATTTGACACTAAAATATCCTCTTGCGGTTTTTTGTTTAATTAATTCAGTTACGAGTACAAGGTTTTAAAAATGGAAGACAACAAACAGAAAATTCGATACATTTTCGTTTTTCTCTTGTAACGGCGAAAAAGATAGCCGGGTGGCTAAAATTGTGAAAGGTGTTTATCGTCCTATATAAGACTGTAACAACCAGTTGCGTACAATTTTTGTTTCCTTGATTCCGTTCGGGTATTTTTGATGCTAGAGATGCACCTTGCAAGTGGATACAGCATCGTTGAAAATGTCTATAAAATATCAAAAATGATCGAAGTTAACCGCATGTCAGCAGTCGTAACGCGCAAGACCTAAAAATCTACATGAAAGCTGTTTTAAACCTTTTTACAAAGCGAATCCAAAAGAAGTTACATAAAGTTCAAGTAAAAATAATAGATTTCTTTTTCCCCAAACTAATATATAGTATCTGATAATATGAAATTCTATTCATTATTGTCTGAATTGTAATCCATGAATATCATTTTAAATTTAGCTTCTTTCCTTGAAAATATATTAGGGACCAAAAATTAGATTTTTTACAAAATTATGCAGTAGATATACACCTAAATGAAGTACTACAATTTATGTATACAATTTACAAATACATAAATAACAGTACTTCATTTAGGTTATTAAGTCCTTATAAAAAAAATAATATCTATAATTTAAGATGTTTATCTTTTCTGGAAAAGAAATTACATTTTGATAAACTAAAAAATAAAACATCAAAACTGCACAGAAGCTTCCACTGTTTGTTTTACACTAAAATTGTTTCTTTTTTGTTTATTTTATCAATAATTTGTTGAATTCTATTTATTATGAATGTAGCTATTTTCTTGTTATTTAAGTGATTAAATTAACCTTAAAATATTACCTTATTTAAATGTATTATTAGGCAGTTATTTATGTCATTTTCTCACGAAATACAGTATAATTTGCTTGAATAAATTCAACTACTTCGTGTTTGTTAAACTAATTGATTAGATAATTTATATTCCAAGTGTATGGAACTATCAGTAACAAAACATAAGAATTCTCTTTAATATTCATTACATATTTATGTTATTTAATGAGTAAAATTGCAAAAATAATAACTTCGTTTAATCAATTTCACTTAATATGTGATGATTGAAAAGTTTCAATATTCCATTATCCTTTGTCTTTAATTCTAATTTAATTTCGAAATATTTTATGGTAAATGGCAAAAAAAATTCTTGAGTCGAAAGAGATAGACATCAGTTAAAAAAAACTGTTCTAATACACTTACGAATTACAGATCAACTTAGAAAATGTCAAAAATCAGTTTCAAGAGTTGTTTCTTACTTGAATTCTTATTTTGTGATTGTTTCCTCAAGAACAGAACTCGTGGCAGATTGAAGAAAGCTATTAGAATAGGGCTTCTTTTGCTTGTATTATACGAGTTTGCAGAGCAATTTTTTCTTTGTTTCGTTGGAATATTATTAGGATTATTTCCTTGGCAAGAACAGGTAATTGTGAATTTAGGTATATCTTTCAGTGTCTGCTCATTGCTTTTAATTAAACTTCGACAGAAAAAGATACTTAAACTTCTAAAGCATCTTATATGTACGTATGGAAACGTGAATGGAAAAGTATACCGGACTGCTATGGTTATGATATACTATGTTCTTGTTTCGCAAGCATATTTTGGCATTGGTTATTTAAAGGATATTCCAGAAAATACCGTATATTTCACTTTTGGATACCATCTTGACAAGAAAATAGAAACTGTACTTTTATGGATCAAATTTTTATTAATAAGCTATGCTTATCCTACATCGACATGTATAACTGCCTTAATTTATTGCCGAATGTGCAGCATATTTTGCCACTATATAAAATTGTTAATAGGTTTTCTGGATAAATGTCCACCAGATGCTTTAAATGACCATAAACAAATTAAATTGGTTGAAGAAAAAATCAAAATTGTTGACAACTTGATCAAAATGCAAGAATTGTTTTCTTTGCCTATATTTTTTGCTTATGCGTCGAATTTTTGGGCATGCTTTTGTGTTGTCGGTTTACTTGCGTTGTCTGATTTAAGTCAGATGAGTATTTCTGTAACAGTATTATTTATAAATACTTTATTAATAGCATTTATTACTTTATTTTCAATAACTTGGACTGGTGGTCAAGTGGAAATAGATATGGATCACTTCATGATGACATTTCGGAGGAAACTTGAAAAAAGATCGTTATTGGGATTTAATTCGAAGAAGATGGTATTTGACAAACTTCACACGGATAATATTCAAATCACCTTATCTGGGTGCAATTTAATTTTTTTCAAAAGAAACCTGATATTATCGGTCATTGGTACAGTGTTGACCTATAGTCTGCTTGTGATGAACAATCAATGAAAAGTATCTCAGAATTTATTTCATATTGAATTCTGTTAACTTTAAGTACTTAATACATGCGCAAGAAGAAATTTCTGTCATATCACTTGTACATATGCACGTTTGTAAGTTTCCAATTACTCTTGTTCAGTACAAACTTAATCAAAATAATTATTATGCTAATATAAAAATCATGATAAATCACTTATGCTTATTTTTATTTATATTCATTTAGAATAATTGATTGTATCTTTATCAGCGTTGAAAACTTAATTCTGGATGCAGTCATTGATTTTTCCAATAATTCTTGTGCTGTTATGGCGTTCAAGAGTTAGATTTCCTATAAGTAGTTTACTAGAACTAATGAAATTTTTAGTTTCAAGAGCTTGTTTAAACATTATTGTTAACGTTATTTATATTATTTGATATGATGCAGATTATACAACAAAAATTGATGGATTTCAATGGATTTGGTAGCGAATATTAAAAAAAAAAAGATTATGAATTCAAGAAGTAGAATGTTATGGCCCGCCTACTGATTCTGATAAACCCGCCTGCAAGAATTTGTGGCAGAAAATAAGCCTTTAACCTCTCTAGAGTTAGCTAAGAAGTTAGAAATTAGTGCTATGTTCATCTGTCGTGCTTTTCATTCCATAAAAACTTGACAAACTTGACTCAAACGCATAAGCATAAACATGTTAAAGACTGCACTAATCTAGTCGAATATTCACTCAAAGACTAACTTCTAGATTGGACCATCACTTGTGATAAAAAGTGGATTTACTTCAATAGCACAGTCGAAAAGAATGTTATTCTGCATCCGGTAAGCCCATCAGTAGCACTGATAGAGCAATTCGACTAACAAAAAAATCATCCTTTATATCTGGTGGTATTGCCAGCGTATTATCCATAAATAGAAAAGTTAAACAATCGAAAGTAAGATATGTAGCGCGATGTTAGTCCATATTGATGCTTCTATCAAATCTACACGTGAAACTGAGATGCCTCACTGGAAGCTATTGTTCCATGAAGGGGTGATAACCACATATGTCTGCATTCATCGACAGGACTCGAAAGGGATTGTTTGCCATCTACATCATATAGCCCAAAAATTACTTTGAACTTCTACCTTTTTACACATCTACAGTTACATTTCACTGGTACTATCTCAATTATACACTGGACTTCTGCTTCCGGTGAGCCTATCGGTAGCATTGATAACACAATTTGACAAACAAAAAATCATCTTTTATATCTGGTGGGATCGGCAGTGTATTATCCATAAATAGAAAAGTTAAACAATCGAAAGTAAGATATATAGCGTGATGTTAGTCCATGTTGATGCTTCTATCAAATCCTCACGCAGAACTGAGATTCCTCACTGGAAGGTATTGTCCCATAAGATGATAACCACATGTCTGCATTCACCGACTGGACTCCGTACGGACTTTAATGGGATCTTTTGCCACTTACACCATATAGTAGCGACATTATTTTGGACTTCTACCATTTTACATGCCAACGGTTACGTTTTACTGGTACCATTTTTGATTAGGCACTGGACGTCTGGATTTAGGTTGATCAGTTTCTGGACACGTGACCGCCACGATTCGGGACTGAAGGCTTTGAAAAACTACCAAAATATTGGCAGAAAATCATACATTTGGGTAGTTATTACTATCCGCACTAAAAGTACTGATTTAATGATTTTTTTCATACTTAATCAAAATTTGTTTTGATGGAAAATTTTTCTTACAAACTTTTGTTCTTAATATGGGGAAATTTTTTGTTTTTTTTTTTTATTTAATCTGTTTATTCACCAATGACTTGTTTATTCTAATGAATTACTTTTTGTCTAAAAGTGAATCCTTATAAAATTATTTATGTAGATTTATTATTTAAATTATCATTTAAGAAAATATTGTTTATAAAATACATATATCAAGAGTTTATCAACAGAATACCAAAATATACATTAATTTAAGTAGTAAAGAAAATAAGAATTCTCAAATAAAAAATTGCATAAAAAATTTTTAATACTATTATATATGTGTATAAAGCATAGTATGTGACTTATTCATGAATAAATTTTTGGTATAAGATACAATTTAAATCATACTAAATATTTTAAATTCATTTTTCTTAATTACATAATTTTTTATAGTGATAAATTATATAATAAAAATATCGTTCTTAAAATAAAAGGAAATTTCAGAATAATCATGAATTTAAGTCTTAAATTTTATTTAAAGTAATTCACACACACAGTATTCTTTATTTAAACCTAAAACTATTTGAACAGAATTTTATTCTACAGTCTCATAGATCTATTTGAATTCCTGCTTCTACCAACAAAGTGAATTTTTTGTTGTGAATACTGAAAAGATATTTTATGTTTGTATTACAACGTATATATCATAACATATCAAAAATATAAAATGGAAAGTATATTAAGAAATATACAATATGTTAAGAAAATATAATAAATATATGATATATATACAAATATTTTTCGTTATAATATGTAATTATTGACATTATATTCTAAAGCCTGTTAACGCCTTACTTCGCAAATTACAGGGAATAACACTATTTTTAGATAGCAATCGGTGAAAACTTATGTACTATTCATTTTATTTTAAGTTATATTATATTTGCATTATTTTTTTTTTGAAATATTAGTGTAGTTTATGTATAAAATCACATGTAACTATTCTTTGCTGTTCTTATGTGTACTAAAAATTATAAGTTTCTTTTATAAATGTTGAAAAATTTCATATTTTTTATTCAAACTTATACCATACCAAATACAAAATTTAGTAAAACTTTTGTTTCATAATTTTTGTTTTTGTATAAGAATTTTGAATGCATTTTTTACTTTTTTTTACATTCCATTTTATAATTAGGCACATTATTCGAAATCTAGCTAAAATGATTTAAAAAGAATACCTATCAATATATATAACTAGTTTTGGATATAGTGTTAATTTTTAAAAATCTATACTATTTTGTAAATAAAATTAAAATCTACTATTTCATTTATTTTTAATATTTGTATCTCCAGAACAGGCAGATAAAGTCATTCGATTCTTATGTATAGTGCTTTTCAAAATGCACGACAATATATCACAGTTGAACAAAAATGCTCTATATTCCTATTTCTCCTTGAGAACTCTATATTCTTCTGATTCTTAACTACTATAATATGAGGAACTATTTATAAGAATAAAGAGAGAATTATTCTGTAAATAATACCATTATATATCACAGGTGAACAAAATTGCTCTATATTCTCCTGTTTTTCTTTGAGAGCTCTATATTCTCCTGATTCTTAACTATTATAATATGAGGAACTATTTATAAGAATAAAGAGAGAATTATTCTGTAAATAATACAAAAATACATTTGTGATTAAGGGCACATCAAATTAATTAGTGACTGCAGAAATATGTTTACTTCAATAGTATGATTCTTTCTTTTAAAAAGTACAATCAAGATATATTAAACTGGGAGCATTTACTGTCAAACCTTTTGAATTGACTTGTCTTGTACTTAAAATGTGAATTTAAATGACTTGTCAAGAGAAATGAGTGAATTTCTATAGCAGTTGATGTACTTCTCTTTCTCTCTTCAGAATCCAATTATATGTTGAGCGCATACTTCACACTGCGAATCACTTTGAATGCATAAATCTAATTAAAACTTGACGTGTAAGTCAAAAGTCAAATTGGGTTGGCCGCTAGTTAGGGGTCTCTGTGGGGATCAATATTTCGAAATGTTTATTTTTCGTTCTGTTTATAATATTCAGACTTTTATAATAGTGTATTTAAAGCGTTGATCCCCAACAATTATTCAATTTTAAGATGAGTTTCTTTTCATTGAGTTAATTAAATTGAAAAACATGCATAAGATATTTTTAGTGAAAATCGAGGCAAATTATGCTATAAGAAATCTTTTGTTTTATTCTTGTGGATCTAAGCTTAGATATTTACAAAGAAAAAATTACTAGTTAATCAGCAATGCTTTACTTCTAATCACATCTTATAAATTCCCAAACGAAAATTTTTCTAAAAGTGTATAAAAAGCATCATCAATAAATTAGTATGTTTATCTTAGCAAAATCACAGTTTTTTGTCCATGACAAAAATCAAATCTGATTTTTTAAGCCGATTATCAATTTTTTAAATAAAATTTTTTTAAGAAAATTAATTTTTTTTCTATAAAAATTTATAAGAAAATTAATTTTTAAGAAAATTAATTTTTATTATTTCTTAAGTCGATTATCAATTTTTAAATAAAATTTTTAAAGAAAATTAATTTTTATTATTGAAATAATGAAACTCTTTTAACGGAATATTTTTTTCTTATAGGGGTAATATTACTGTGTTGCCTTTTCATTAGATTTGTGCTTTTACGTTTCATAGTTTTAAAAATGTACGGTGTAATACATAAATTACAGAAATAAAATAATTAAATTTACAATATAATAAAAATTAAACAGTTAATTAATTATTATTAACACTTTAATATTATTAAATTGTGGCATAATGTTTGAAAACTATATGCAAAGCCAACACTTAATTATCATCACAGAAATAATAAATTATTCGTGTTTTTACAGTAGAAGTGAACTGTATCCTCAAATCGAAGCATGATACTTTAAAATGATATGAAATAACACGATATTGATAGTTGATTTAGATTTCACAATAAAATAGATTTTTATTCCATTTTAACATATATTTTCTCTAATAAATGATTTTTAAACCAAGCCGCTAACTGAACTGTTAGCCCTGTGTGAGTGAATGGTCTTCGTTTCCTCGGTTTATAGTATAGATTCTATCCTCCATAATACAGTAGCTTGTATAGTTTGTAGTAATTAGAAAGCTTACAGTAGAGTAAGTAGTTAAGTAGTCTATAATTCAAAGTATAGATCATTCTGATCAACCATCGTGGATAAAATGATTATGGAAAGGCAAACCTATAAATCGGCACAAATGAAGTCTACCTCAACTAGTTAAAAATCTGTAAAATCAAGATAAAATTTTCAATTATTTACTAGTGTGATGATCCACTTTTTAGTTTAAAAATAAAAGCAGAAACAAGAAAATTAACATCTTATTACATGCAGTTACTTTTTTCAAAACCAATTTTCTAGTATACATATATTTCCTTTTACCTTTGCATTATAATTAAAAGAAAATATTTCTTTTCACTGAAACATTATTTTTGGTTCGTGATTGCTAACCATAAAGTGGTTGTTTCTTTCGTTACAGTTGAGATCATGTGTACGTCCCTTTATTTTATTTATAATTGGTCTGTGAGTTAAGCAAATAATCGTTGTCACCAATAATGTTGAATATACAATTTTGTCCACTCATCAAAAACCAGTAAATTTGTCAGTGGGATGAGCTCTTCCGTGAGCAGTTGGAAAGAAAATTTTGGCCGTAATCTTAGTGGGATTGGTTATTTTATATATCATTGGAGATGTGTCTCTCTTGATACCACTATTAAAAAAAGAATACTTATGAATCATTAAGTAAAGATAAATTTATTTCATGTAGCATGTAAAGCACATTAAATATTTATATTTGATTGTTTATGCAAGCAATAAATGAATCATAACATCCACTTTATGGTTAGTTGAAATCGGCAAGAATGATTTAAATGTTCTTTTTTTCATTTTGATTTCGTATTGTATTTTTAAGTTAAACTTTCTTTTCAACCTCCAAAAAATTCTACCGGTTTCAGTACTAAAAATAATCATTGTGAAGGGAATAGTTCTTTTTCAGATAGAATGATTCTACTAATTATCTTGCAAAGCTTCTGAATCTAGACGGTGTAATTTCCTAGATGCGTAAATCCGTAAAAGTAAATTCGAAACCCTTAAAAGTGTAAAACATTTAGTAAAGTGTTCTCACTTAGAGGAGCAAGCCGTAATAAGCTTACTGTGTATATGAAAAGGGCATAATTAAATCATTCTTGCATCCGGATTTTATTTTCGGATTTTGCCATGTTCCTAGAAGATTAAAATCTTCCTATTCCTTTTTAAATTCAAGTCTAGATACCTATTATATAAAATCTAGATTTGTCAATGAGTGACTATTTCTTTTTAAAGATTAAGGAACATCTTGATGCCGAAGCGGGGATTATAGTTAAAGAATATTATAAAGATTTAAGCATTTGAATATGGGATGTCTTTTAAAAAGAAGTTTCATATATAATTTATGATATTCATCTCTCACATAGTGAAAAGTCGAAAAACTCCCAATCAATTATTCAGAAGTTTTGCGTATAAGAGACAATGTAAGGTAACAAAGTATTTTTCTTTGTTAAATGAAGGTTAATATGAAGCCTTTCAATTTTCATTCCGATGAACTATATACAGACACTTGGCCACTGTGAGTTTAAAATAAAACTTATTTGGAACAAGACGCTAGTTTGATTGTTAGATTTTGGTAGTTGTTTTATTGAGCAAGAATATGATTTCTGTCAAGATGAATTAGAAAAATTGGCCTTTTTACATATCTTTAAATATATTTGGGTAGTTATGTAAAAAGTGATTGGCAAGTATATATCTCCTTTTTTCTATTTTTTCTATTCCGAATGAGTAATTTCCGCATTATTTATAAGTAATTACAATCAAAAGTTTTAAGATTCTCCTAATTAAATGCTTTATTAAACATGATTAATACTAATACATTCTAAAAACTTTAAAAAAAGCCATGCATATATATATACATTATGTTTCGAAATAAGTGTGAGAACATTTTTATAACTCCACAAATGCATATGCTACAATATTTTATTGATGACACTATACATAGCAGCGAGATATTTCAAATTTATCTAACCAAACAAGAAAACCAAAATAAGGTAATTTTAATATGAAATTTAATGTTAATGATTTAGGTCTTCGATTTTCAAGTTTAATATGATAATTTTATTTTTTAGAATATTTTGAGTCATTTCTGATCATTTGAATATATTTGAATCAATATTTTTTAATTAACAGAACTATTTTAACTAACAAAAACCTAACACGATTCTTGTTAGATACGATGCCTGGTGAAGCCAAGCCATCAGGGACTGAGCGAATGAAGTCAGAAAGAGTACCTTCCGTTTTTAAACAGAGCACTCCCCCTACGAGGGTGGAAGTATAAAATTGGCTCATACATGGGAGCACCATCTGAGCCTTCTAATTTAGAGATGGGAAGCCAGAGAATTCCCATGGTCTGGTTCCTAACACCCCCAGATGTATTAATTTGGAAAAGGAATATAAAAGACACTGTGACCACGAAATATTTTACGTGTCTTAATTAGCATTAGTGAACAAGACTTATCTCGGCATAAACAGAGAGAGATTCGAACCCTCTATCTTCCGGTAACGAGAACGACGTCCTAACCAACCACGTCAGAGCTGCTATACACAACTGTTTCTTCTATCTATTACATTCAATTCACTTCTATTACATTCAAGATGATTAACAAGAAAGTCTTACGATATTTCTTGTCATACATCTTGAAAAGACTCAATATTTTACTCTGCTAAAATTGTTAAAGCATAAAATTGTTTTCTGCGAAAAGAAAAAGATGAGTACATCTCTCAAGATTTTACTTGATTGGCATGATGAAGTGATGTTGGCAGATTATCTGTTGATATTAAATTGATGGTATACTAGTTTTTTGAACAACGAACAAGAAATATTAACAATAGCGGAAATAAAGTTACCAGATGATTTATGATTCAACCATTATTGATGGATGTTCCAGATAAAAAAAAACAGAAGAGAAAACCCACTGATTACGGATATTTCAATCTTTAGCAGATTGATTACTTAAGATATTCAACTCTTAATTTTTGGAATGCTTGCAACAATAGAAAAACAAGAGAAACAATGAAATATGTGTAATATATTAAAATTGGTAGTTTTCATATTTTTGACAAAAAAAATTATTGCTAATTGTAACGAAACCATTTTCTAACAATTTTATGAAAACAAAATAATGATTTTATCAAATGACACCCCTGTTAAGTTAGAAGCGAAAGAAAAAAATTAACATGTCCTTATATTTATTTTCAGACTGTACTCCATTAACATTATGCAACATATATGTTGTCACAACTCATTCTCTGTTCCACAAGGATATGATGATACAGAAAACAATATATATATATATATATATATATATATATATATATATATATATATAAGGTAGTTAAAAATTAAAGGCGATAAAAATACACATTGTTTAATCTGAGATAAATGTTATTAAATAAAAATAAAATATTAATTAATTTAATAGTAAACAAAAACTCTTACTTTTATGCTGACGAAAGAATTAATTGCATTTAATAACGATATGAATTCATAACAAAAATAGCTAATACATATGGATAATATCAATAAATTAACCTTTTCTAATAATAATAAAGTATTATGGTTAATTAGTTCTTTAATTCATGTTCCTTACCAATGTTTCAAAACATTTTAAAAAGTCTTTTATCTAACATCATTCATTGTATAATACATATTTCATAGAATGTGATACGCAAAAAAATAAAGTTAATTAACTTTAATAAAGTGTCTGAAATAAAATATTTACTATTTCAGAAAGTGCTATGTTATAACAGTTTTATCAAGAAATATCTAATGTTTAACTATCACATTAACTAATATAAATGATAATTTTTTAATTAAATAAAGAACTGTTTGAAGAGGATATCATCATGATTCATTTGCAGTGTAAATATTCTTTTTCTTCATATCAAAATTCTCATTTGTATTATGTTTAATTTTAGTGAGGTTTACATTTTAGACATTTCTGAAATATTTTAAATGCAATGCAATAATTGAATACATTTCAATTTCTTTACAGAATATTTGGTTTTTGGACTATTCGATGAAATTGCATTTGTAGCTTAGATTAACAAAATCAAATGATGTAATTATAATTTCTCTTTTATAAATACAAAGTTATTTAATTGATTTTTCATTAATATTAATTTTTAATTCTGTTGATAGTTGATTATATGATCTGAAATACATCGGCAAATACATTGTCTATCATAAACTAAGAAAGACCACAAAACTGAGGTTAACCCAAAACATTATTCGTGATATTTAATAAAATTTATACGCGTTCTATTCATAGAAAGTACTATATAAATAGCATAAAAAAATAGCCAAACAATTTTTCTATGCCATTATAAAAATTTACATATGTATACAAATAAAAAAATGGGAGGTGTAAGTTTTGTATGGGAAAAATATCTTTAATACGGTGGTGATTGATCCCCCTGAGAATCAATACATCACATGCAGCGATATGTGATGCTGTCAATTATGCGAGCTTTTAATAGTGTAAGAAAAGCGAGCCATTTCATTTCCAAAACAGTTGAGAACGTGGCTAGGTTCCTATGAGGAGATTGAGAGCAGCTACATGTTATTCTAGAGCGTCACAAACATACTCGTTTGGGTTAAGGCCCGGAGATCGAGCTGGTCACAGCATATCATTAATTGTTGAGGGTTCAAAATAAGCATCAACGATATGAGCCCTGTGTAGTCTCGCATTATTTAATTGATTTTTCTTTAATGCTTCACATAGTGTAAACTGTGATATTTTAATTTAGTAATATTTGAATACGTCGAAAGTAGATTACATGCTCTGAAATACAATGGCAGACAGTTTCTGTCGCTATGCTTACCATCTTACTCTTATAATATTCTACTCTTGAGACTTGTATTGAAATCTATCTTTGAAGCCATTAGCTAAAATTTCCTTGTATATAATACATGCCAGTTTAATTTGGGTAAGGTATACTTTTAACTATAATATATTAAAATATTTTAAATATGAGATAGGAGTAAAACACTATATACAACTATGAGTGCTGCTGTAAATACTATGGTCTATTGGTTCGATATGAAGAAAGAGCCGCTTCTTATGCAAAGCAGTTGTACGTGAAGCTAATCTGTGATCAGCTACATTTATTAAGATTCAAGCTCATTTATTGGGTAAGACAATTCAACTATGTGTTGAATTGCTTATTAATGATAAATATATACACAATGCGATAATATTGTTCAATGTCGCATTGTTGTTCTTTAATAAGAAACCAGCACTTCTTTCGTAACATAAGTTTCATTAAAACATCAAGGATGCCATCTCTATAGATGTGAACATTCACGGTTCCACGAGCAGACGCACAGACACTACCTGATCTGTTTGAATCTCTTTAACGAATATCGGTTGAATATTAACATGCTCAAGGCTCTTTCGAAATCAAGAGAGAGATAGAAGAAAAACTTTTATTAACTTTATATCTTTAGAGATTAAGATAGGGGCCACTTTACAGGTGAATCTCTAATTGTAAAGAGAACACCATTTCCTGATCAGTCACTCAATGGATATGTGCCCACCTCGAATATTTACTTCTATAAAGTGTACCGAAGAACTTTGCTAATATTCTACGCATGATTAATGTTGACACCCAACTTCTGATGCATACATAGAAGGAAGATCTGAGTTCAGGTGAAGCTGCATTTCTATGCTTTCATACAAAAAACGACTAATATCAGTAAATGGCTCGCGTCATTGCGCATTCTTAGGCTAAACTTGCTGGCTACTGAATCTGCCATTATGAATTGTTGCTAACATCTATGACCACAGAGACTCACGTTTTTTGAATTAAAATAGATTGTAATAATAAACTGTTTCAAATTTTTAAATATGTAAAAAATAAATAACTTGTATATATTTGTAGTATTTTATACTTTCCTATAATTGTGATTTATATCTAAGAGGACTTAGAGAAACTGCCGTCCAACCTGTCTAGTGGTTAGCGTAACTGACTACGGATGGGGAGGACATGGGTTCGAATCCCGGCTAGGGCATGTATGTACATTCTCTCTCTGTGATTCTTGTTCTTTACTCAGATGACGGATGAACGTGGCCCGCCCTATAAATGGGTTTGTGGCGTGGGCGATACTACTCGTACCTCCGTGACTTGGTTCACAGGTGCCCACCGGGTAACGATAAAATGAGTAACAGTTTCAGGCCTTGTTGCGACAAATGGGCTAATGTACTTACTTGCTCAAGGGTGCCCGCCATTAGAAATAAAAAAAACATAGAGAAACTTTACAAATGATTTTCAGTATTTTTCTAGTAATAGAGAGATATTTTTAAAAAACGGAAAAGGGTCTGAAAATTTATAAATATTAAATTTCAAATAGAGAAAAATATAACTAAATAAATAGTTTCAAACAAAATATTAAAGAGTTATGTTAGAGTATTTTAATTGTTTTTTTATTACATTCTATATTGATCACATAATAATAAAAAATGTGTTCTCAGTGCAGCATATTAGTTGCAGATAGCAGTATTTTTAATTGAAAATAAAATAAAAAATGTTATCTTTTTGTGTTAGTAATTACCTAATTATGTAGTTGATTATTTTAATATTTATGTATGATAATTACTTCTTTTTAATATCTAGGATTATTTTTTAAAAGAGAAACTTTTTTGTGGAATAAATAAAATATTTTAAATCACTTTTAAAGAAATTCAGTTGCATATTCTTGGAATTCTGAAAAAAATATTTTCTTGCTTATTAAAAAGAAATTATACATGTTATCCAGATAGATGAAACATGGAGAATCATTTTAATAACGATAATATATTAACAAAAAGTAGTTCCTTTTCGATATTTGTATTAATTTTAGAATAACATTTTGGTAAAATGAGTCTTCAGGTTTTATAGAATAAAAAATATTTTTCCCAACAATTCCAATATTTTATTTCTATAAGCTTAACGCTAAATATAGAAAATGATAAAATTCAGTGGAAAAATAATCATTGAAATAGTATCATGAAAACATCTATTTTCCTCAAAAGTTAATAACAAATTTGATGGATGAATGTTAGAAAAAAATTATGTGACAAGATGAATAATTATTATCTTTTATTCAAATTCCAAAAACAGCATATCGTAAGCTTTCCATGATAAATTTCTATTTTAGCGGAAGGATACTTTGGAATACGTAACAAAGACCGGTAGACTGGGGAATGTGATGGATTATTTTGGGGAAATTAACTAATCTCCTTTTACACTGTGGGGAAGAGAGTTTATTGCAAAAGTTGAAAAATTTATATTTTTGAGCTAACATGTTTAACTTTGGAACACATTTTTATTTCACTAAAATAAAATTTTCAATTTCAATGTTAGAAGAACAATAAGAAATTTTATTTGCTATATATATGCGTTAATAGTTAATACATCTCTGCTTGTAAAAATTGCAATACAGTGAATTAGAGCCATGCAAATTGAATGAATTTTTCATAAATTACGATAGGAAATAATCGAAAATTAAAAATAATCACAAATGTGCATTTTAAAAATACTCTGATTTTTTTATGTGTATGTTAACGATGTCTATAAAAGTGTTTTAAAATTTGTATCGATTTTTAAATGTGTTATCCTTATGATTTACCAATTAGTATCTACATATACATCCACTACCATACAGACAAGAACTTTAAGTAGGACTGTTTTTCATAACAAAAAATATGCAAATGACATGTTTAACAGACAAGTATATCAGGAAAAGATAAATGGCAGAGATTGATCTAAATTGCTCTTGTTCAAACAAATTGATTTGTAAAGAAAATCACTTCATTTTCATGGGGATAAGTAATGGCATAGCATCATTTTTTGTGTGGATATGATGTTCTTCATATCTCAAGGTTGGTCATTGTTACTTGATTTTTGAAAGTCTTTTTATATTAAGGTTATGTTGAAAGATTTTCTTTAAGAGATTTCTTCTCTAAAGATTATTCCTCATATGTTATTGATAATTACATCATGTACAAGATAAAATAAATCTAGTAAAAATAACCTAACTTACGTTTTTGTAAATTGGCCTTATTTGCCTAATTTCTAATCTTAATATCCACATTTCAGCTAAACGTATTGGTCACTGCTAGTACAAAAATTTTGGTTTTTCTCACACGCCGATTGATCATATATCTAACATTAAATTAACATTGATTATAACCTATATTATTACTGTAAAAATTGTAATCTAAATATTTTCCAACAATGCAACTGTAACAAATTAATTAGTGAAATTCAAAGCAATTATTTCCAAGAAGTATTTCTATTTCAATGCCGTCACTTATGATATTTATAATATCAAGTACAGATCCACAGCTGATCTGAACTATATTATTTTTTATGAATTTTCTAGGACGCAAAAAAATATTATATAAAGGTATTATAAAATAGTTAGCAACACATTTATTTTTGCTCCAGATATCAAACTTAGTGTTAACAATATTAACTACCAAATTCATGATATAGCTTGAAACTTTACAAAATTTCAATGTAATACATTATCATCAACAACTTTCACTTGAAATTTATTTTTAATTTTCTAAAAAGAAATATTGTACCATTATCATGTAAGATTTTTATATAAAATATTTTATAATAATTTTGGTTTTAAATTAAAAGTGCCCAGAGAATTTCCTGAACTTATCATGAACGGTGGAATAAACCTAAATTGATTTTTCAATCTCTAACCCACTTAAGTGATATGATCTTTGTGAGACAGCCATATTTTCCTGAAACTATTCTGATATTATTGCTCTTTCTAGTTAATATTTTCAACTTTGTCTGTTCTGGGAGGTAAACATTTCATAATTTCTGGAAAGACATTACAAGAGATTGTGTACGGTAAAAAAGAACTTAATAACAACTTTCTTCTGTAGAATATTTTATTAAATTCCATAAAATGTTCTTCATTGGGAATTTTTATAAAATAGTCTTTATGAATATCTTATATAAGAATGAAATATACAATTTTAGGGAAAGAAACTGAAAACATTTATCACATAATTTTTAATATAATAATTATAAGAGTATTTCGATAAATATGTTTAAGAGTTGATCTGAGTAACGAATGATAAAAGACTAAATGAAAAAATTAGCTTTTGATAAAATAATTAGCTTTTGATATGACTACCAAAGCATCTACTAAATAAGAGTAGAACATGTTTTATTAAGAAGTTGCTTATTAGCAGTGCTGATGAGGTTCGGTATTTAGAAAAAAATTAATATTTTTCCTAAAATGTAAAATACAAAATCCATAACTAAAAATCATGAACAAGACTGTATAATTTAAACTCTTTCTAACAAAAATAATTTAAATTCAATTTCTACAGCTAATTTAGTCATAGAAATAATACAATAGAAATCAGGCTAAATTAATGAGGAAATGATTATAAATTAGCTATTCATTCCAAAATCAGAATCACAAAGAAAGAAATACGTGCAAATAAAATATATTTATATACATATTTTTAAGTAAATTGTTAAATTTTCCAGTGTCTAAATTTGATAAGTTATAATTCGATAAGTAATAATTTTGATAGGTAATTTCAGGAACGTTCAAATAGCATAAACACACGCAGGAGTCTGAAAAATTTCAATTTATTTTTCCCAAAGGAATTTAAAAATAACATTAAATATTATGATATGATTGCATGATATTTTACATAGCTCCAGTTATCATCATTAATTGCAAGAAAATTCTTTATTAAAAAGAATTCTGATACCTACGTATTATCCCGTGAACTATTTACGCCAAAAGGAATACTTCAGCAAATATTGTGATTCAGCTGCTAATGTTGCAATTTAGGAACCACATCAATTTAAACTATGTCTAAAATTCAAATTTCATATTTTCAATTTTTAGTGCATCTAATTTTTAAATGTACGATTACAGTTTCTGTAAATGTGCTGACATAAATACTGTAGTATGAAATAAAAATGAAATATTTATCGATTTACTTCATTTAAGATCTAACTTTGAATGCTCTGATTTTATCAAATCCATCTTTGGAACTTTCTTTATTAAAATCATTAAAACTTGCCACATTTGGTGACGTATGTTTTATTGCGAAAGTAGTTGACAAGATAATATGTAAATACTGTATGTTTTAGTATATGGATAGCTATTATATGTTTGAATTATAAAGTTAGCAATATATTTGATTTATAAAATTTACTATGTATATCCTGGCAGATACACAGGAACACACCAGAATTTGGTTACAGGAGAATGTCCACATAGTCAGACTATAGGATTGAGGTAAAAGCACATAATGAGTCTCCTGTTACATTGAATGAAATATACCACATTGAATGCTCATAAAGCTCAGTAGTGTGTAGAAAACATACAAAAATTGCTTGTGCAACACTAAATTAATAGTTACATAGATACAGGTTTCCTATTGATCTTATTATTCTCTAAAGCAGTGATTCTCAACCTGTGGGGCGCGAGCACACTAATGAGGAGGCGCGAGCATATTCAAGAGAAAATGTTATTTAAAAAAATTGATTAAATGACTGAAAGGGAAGAACACACACACACATACAAAACAAAATACATTTTGACATATTTAAAAATTAACTTATTAAATTAAAACAACTTACTAAATTAAAAACAAATTTAATAATTATTAGTGACTTCCTTTTACATGTCTTTCAGAGCAAAGTTTTTCGAAGGAGGGTTTAATATTAGA
>JAPDSC010015993.1:0-10544 GCA_026290005.1 Latrodectus geometricus | reverse complement strand
GTGAAACAAATTAAAAACTTTCAAAATATAAACTTATTCTAAGCTTTTTTTGACGAATTATCATACATAACTTTTCTTGTACAAACTAAGTAAGAGTACAAACTTTTCTTGAAAGAATTTCCGTTAAAAAAAATAACATTTTAATGAATTATAATTTTTTTAAGAGAAAATTACTTTGATTATGCATTTATTTACTCAAGGAATATTGATAGATTGCCTGACTAGTTATTGCTTGGCAACATTTATCAGAATTTAATGTCATAGAATCGCTTATTTTGTAAAAAGTTCAAAATAATTGCTTAAATTATCTTCTATCTTGAACAGTTACATTTTCAAAAGAAAATAAGTGACAAGGGACAATAAGATTTAACATGTTTATTTGTGTTACATATAAAAATCCTATATTTGTATTTGTGTTTTTGGAATCTATGATTTTATATCAATACATTTTACGATTGCAGGTTAAAATAAACATAACTAATTTTTTGAATGAGCTAAATTATATTTTCCGTCAATACAAATTAGTTATTCTTTCAATCAGTTAATATTTATTAATAAATATGAAAAAGTATTTCAATTAATAATTTTATAAACTATTTGACAAATAATAACTTACTAGCTGATAAAAATTCAATAAAAATTTAATTTGGATATGCTGATATCAAATGTAATTTTTATAAATTTTTGCAAGATCTTATACAAAAACTGAGTTTTTTAAAATACGTTTTAAGAGTTTCACAGTTATCTTATACATGTGCAGACATCACAACATTTTTGCTTTTTATTTGAAAATATCGTGGTTTACAATCAACTGATAATGTCATCTAGACATTGACAGAAGGATTGCTTTAATATTTTAAATAATAATTTACTCGACACATACAAGCCAATTTAACCACTTATTTTCATTTATTATTTTCCTACACGATTAATAATTCACAGACGTATCCATTTATTTAAAAATAATATCATTTGCATCTTCTTATCATGCAAATATTTAAATCAATGCATTTTTTAATTATAAATATTTTATTTCATTTAGTCATTTGTACAAGTTTTTGCGTAAATGAAATATTTGAAACAAATTAATTTTTGAATTTCATTTATTTTATTTAATTTCTCTTATTTAATATCTGATGCCAATCGAAAATATTTTAAATGCTTATTTTCGTATTAATTTATTCAAAAAAGATTAAAGTGTTACGAAAGTGTTTTAAAATGACTATTAATGTGAAGCCCAATAACTGTTTCTTTTTAAAAAAGTTATTCTGTTTAAAAACAGTTTAGGCAAAATAACTTTTTCAAGCATTTTAATATCAAAATAACTAATACAGCAATCAATTTACAAAATGTTTATAAAATTTTTTATAACGTTGTCATTCATTTATAATTAATAACAATTAAAGTTTATACAATAGTATTGCAATAAATAATCTGAGAGAAGACGCTACGGTTTGTTTGTGTCCATATGCACAAAGCCTATACAGACAGACCATTTTATAGGAAACATTTTGAATGTATCTGGATATAATATTAAGATAAAATTGTAAAAAATAAAATTCAATCAAAATGAACAATTTTCACTTGAGATTCAAAGGCACGTTCACCTAAGTAGTAAAAAAGACATTAATTTTTATTTTCATTTAAATTGAACTAGAGGTTACAATCTAGAAAATATCCACAGTTTCTATTTTGAATCCAAAAATATAAACACATCTTTATTGAAACTGTGTAATTAAAATAATTATTTTTGAAGTTTCAATTTAAAATACTTTTTATGATTGGAAGTTAAATTATATAAGATACAATGAATAAAATTAATTTGAACAAAATATAATGATGGAAATAGTAAATCCAAGCGAATGTCAAAATCTTTGATGAGAAAATATTTGTCGTGATAGTTGATGAATTAATTAATTTCCAGTACTTTTTACTTATAAAATTAATAAACAAAAATTAAATATGTGTTTATGTATTGTTGCCATGATTGGAACACATTTGACAGGCCTGCTAGCATGTAGACCATACTTTCCCAAACTAATTTCGTAACGGAGTCTGTGGATATATTAGGTATGTCAATTATGTTCTGATATTTTGTACATCATTCATTTTATTAAATTGAAAGCAACGTCCTCACTATATGTTTGAAATCAACTGTTAAGACATTATAAATCACTTTTAATCCGGTCTTTTATAATCCGCACAATCCCTCTTCTTTTATTAACCCCATAGAAAATCTGGTCTGTTGAGATGAACAATCTGTAATTCACACTCTGTTATACACTTATTTTGAATTTATATGATTTTTGAACTTCCTAAATTTACTTTTGTGTCTCTTTTTAAATTTTGGCAACCATTTCTCTTAAAATAATATAAATGAATACAAAAGTTTTCCTAGATGCTTAAAATAAATTTCGGATCATAGTAAATGTTAAAACATATCTGGAAACTAATTTTACAATTAAATTCTCAGAGATAGACTTAATTAAAACATAAATTTTATCTAATATGCTAGTTCAACTTGAATATATTATAAAACGACTATATATATAATAACTAAATGTCACACTAATATGGGCTATCCAATTATAGAATTTCCCTCATTTTATAGTAATGTATTATGACACAGGTAATGAAAAATGTATATAATTATATTTTACTCTATAAATTATTTAAATAACATAATTTTTCTAGTAATATTTTAATAAATATCAGCTTTATTTAAAAATCATTATAATATGATTAAAAAATGATATTTTAAAAAAACATACAGGAAGGTTGATAAAAATATAACTTATCATACTTAACATTATTAAATAAGAAAGATGTTTTTAAAAAATATACTGACATAATTTATTTAAGTGTGTGTCAGTTAATGTCAGTATGTAAGGAATATGCTTGAAATAATTAAAAATGTTCTCGCTTAGTGTATGTTGGAGAGAAATTGAAAAAATAAAACGCAAAATACTGTTGTTACTTATAATACTTGGTGAAGCCCAGCCCTCCTGTAATGGACTAGGCGAATGAAGTCAGAAAGAGTGTCTTCCTTTTATGAACAACGCACACTTCCAGGAAGAGGAAAGAATGACTTTGCCTCATAGATAGCAGCACCATCTAAGAGGCAAAGATATGAAGCAGAAATAGAAAGGCAAAGAAGATTCAAGTCCTTGCTCCTCACACCCCCAGAGGTATTAATTTGGAAAAGGAACATAAACACCATTGTGACCACGGCATATTTTACGAGCTCCAATCAACATTAGTGAACACGACGAACTTTCAGATAATCCGGGATTCGAACTCATTACCTTGTGGTAACAAGAACTACGCTCTAACCAACCAGGCCATCGTGGAACGTTTATTATACAATTATGTGTAATAATATCTAAACATTATGCCTTCTTTACAGCCGTCCATTTTGCACATTAATTCTTTTTATATTTAAAAAAAACTAAAATAATCGATGATTGAGGAACTATCCTATGTTAAAACAATTAAATAGGAATGTTTAATTTTCAGCAAAAGATCTCATTTTCAAAATTTCATGATTTATAATCGTTATTTGTTTTCTATGTATCTGTTTTAATGCTAAACATTTTTGAATTTACTTTCTTAATTTTATGAGCATATTAATGATCTTTAATTAGCTAAAAAGATTTCTCTAAATTTTAAAATATTGCTTAAGCAAATTTTGAAAAACAATGCAAAAATAAATAAAGGTAAACTACTTAGTCTTGTCTAGCAAGCTTATCTAAGATTTCTATTTTACAAAAAAGAAAAAAAAGTGTCAAAATAATGTAAAATTTTGTATTTAATTCTTCCGTATTTCAAACTGTTTTGCATTTGATATATGAAAGTCTATGTTGTGACACATTTCATTTTGACAATAATCCTCGTCATGTGCAAACCAGATGAGGCTCAGATATTAGATTTAGAAATCAATACAAATACAATGACGTTATAAGGGTTGTAAATTGGAAACAAAATAAATCTCTATGATGGAAAATTCTTTGCATAAAACGTTTCTTTGAAATCATTGCCAATAATTCAAATGGAGTTTAATAATAATAATAATTATTAGCTTTAAATGTAATTTATTTATGGATTTATAACTATGTAAATATTCACAAAATTCAATAATGATAATATACTATTTTTTTACTTTTTATTGTAATATTTTTTAATTAATGCAGTGGAATAGTTGAAAACCCCTTAAATAAATATTTTTATTTTTTTTAGTGACATGTTGTGCACTCTGTAGAAATGATTAGAGAGATATTTGTGTGTTATATTCTAAGTTTCAAAAATCGCTTTTGATTCTAACATAATTTATGAATTTAAGTTAAATAAATCGAGAAAATTTTCATAATGTTCAATTCTTTTTTAAAAAGGTAGAAAAATATATATAAATTTTTAATTCACATTAAAAATAGTTATAGTAAAATGTATTCTTTAAGAATACTAATGTAATCTACACTCAGCACATTGAACAATATGTAGGATTATTTTTTCGTTCACATAAATTTTGTTTATTATCCAAATGATGAAAAACTATACTAAATACTTTAAAAACTCCGGAAGAAATGTTGAAATTCATTTTGGGAAAATAATATTTGCAGTAGATAATGAAACTTCGTGTCAAGGAACATTAGTCGATGAATATATTATCTCACAATATTAAAAAAATTCATATCAGATGACCATGCACTAATATTTGATTATAGCATTTTTATTAAAAACCAAACACACACACACACACACACACAGAGAGAGAGGAAAAAACTTAAATTTCTTTTTGAAACTTCTAAATTGATAAGGCATTACTTGGCAATGATTATACATCATATGAGAATGATTATATGTAGGGAAATCACATTTTAAGAAGATAAACATTATTTATAGTGTTCCGGATAACATTCTGTTCTATCAAATAATTCACCAGACAGGACTTCTTTTACTACTAGATATTTTTTAACCGCTACTGAACAAATGACTATCTAGAAATAAATATGTGAGAATCTCAGATTGTTAGATCTGATCTATGTTGCATACGATTAGATATCAATATATATATATATATATATATATATATATATATATATATACATATATATATATAATTACTATCTAGCAACTGAACACTGGAAACAAATTTATTAATGAAAAATAAATTCAGTGATGATGTATAAGAATAACATTAAACACTTAATTATTCTTTGCATTACTATTTAAAACCATTCAAATAATAGCAATTTGAATTTGATCAAAATGTATTTGAAACATATAATCATTTCTTTATATTATTTATTTTCAAATACGCGAAAAAATATAGTCCTATAAAACACAATGCATTGATTTGCCTTGAATTTCATTTTTCCCATTTGAATAAGTTCTTTGCTAGTGAAAACCAACCATTTTATGAGTACGACATTATGCTAAGACCAGAAGGATGGTAAGAGGTATTGAACTAGAACCGACAATATACAATTGAATAAAATATTTATTCTCTATACGTTTTACATTTTCATATAAAACGAAATAGCTTTCCGAACAACCCAGTATTAAAAATAAACCAGTTATTGGATTTATTTGTATTTTCTTTCTAAATTTGCATAGTATAATTCTACATAATGTAGAGTAAATATTTTATTTTGTTTTTTTAAGAGGATATTTTATCATGATAATTTTATAAATATTTTATTCATATGTAAAAATTTCATGAATATACGATATTCTCATAATAAATATGACACTTTCAAGAAACATGTTCTCTCTCTATATATATATACATTTATAAATATCCACCTATCTATTTATCTATCAAACAACAAAATGTGATTAAATTTTCAAAAATTTTGGCTGGATAGATCCTGAGAAACCACCTTTGGTTGTACTCAGAACAACCACCTTTGGCTGTAATAACAACAGTTATACGCCTGGGCATTGAGTCAAACAGATATTGGACTGCATGTATAGGTACAGATGCCCATGCAGCTTCAACACGATGCCACAGTTCATCAACCGTAGTGACTGGCGTTTGGTGACGAGCCAGTCGCTCGGCAACCATTGACCTGACGTTTCCTATTGGTGAAAGATCTGGAGAACGTGCTGGCCAGGGAAACAGCTGAGCATGTTCCGTATCAAGGAAGACCCGTACAATAGAGGCAACATGCGGTAGGGCATTATCCTGCTGAAACGTAGTGTTTCGCAGGGCTCGAATAAAGGGTAGAGCCACGGCACTGTTCAAAGCACCGTTAATGAGAACAAGAGGTGACCGAGACGTGTATCCAATGGCACCCCATACCATCACGCCAGATGATGGGCCAGTATGACGATGACGAATGCACGATACCAGTGTGCGTTCACCACGATGCCGCCAAACACGGATGCGACCATCATGATGCTGTACGCAGAACCTGGATTCATCTGAAAAAATGACGGGCTCGCCATTCGTTGCGCCCAGGTTTGTCGTTGATCACACCATTGAAGGCACTCCGAGCTGAGAGTTCATGCTGCTGCAAACGTCGTCGAACTGTTCGTGCAGACACTTGTTGTCTTCCAAACGACCCCGTTTCTTGATTCACGGCTCGTGACGTGGTTGCACGATCCATTACGGCCATGTGGAAAATATGCCTGTCTTCTCGGCTGCTAGTGATAGGTGGCTGTTGAGATCCCGCATGGCGTTCCGTATTACCGTCCTTAACACATCGATTCCATTTTCTGCTAACAGTCATTGGATCTCGACCGACGCGAGCAGCAATACTGCGATAAGATAAACCGCAATCCCGGTACGCTACAATTCGACCTTTATCAAAGTCAAAAACGTGCTGGTACGCATTTCTCCTTCTTACACGAGGCATCACAACAAATTTTCACCAGGCAACAACGTTCAAATGCAATTGGTGTATGAGATACCGGCTGAACAATTTCCTCATTTAAACACAATGTAGGTGCGCTACTGGCGCCTGCTTTGTCTGAATGTGCTGAAAAGCTAATCATTCGCATATCACAGCACCTTCTTCCTTTCGTATAAATTTCACGTCTGTAGCATGTCGCCTTCTTGGTGTAGAAATTTTAATGGCCAGTAGGGTATATATCTATACGTATCTATCTATCTATCTATGTATCTATCTATCTATCTATCTATATATATATATATATATATATATATATATATATAACAATTTTAGTGTGCAGTTAAAAGCAAGAGTTTTTAACATATAGCTAATTTCAATCATAATCTTTCTTGATTTCTAAAGTTTTTTCCTCCAGGTCATCAACACACATATATGCTTCAATGAAAACATTTTAATGTATGGAAAACATAAAGATATTATATTTTACATACGAGATATTATTTTACAAATACAGACATATATTTTAACCACAATAAATAGTTCATCATCAGAATAGAGTGTTAGACAAAACAGACATCGATAGATTGTGTCGTTTTGTTCAAGTAATCAAATATTGATAATCCATGTACTCCACTCAGATATTCTATCACCATTATATTTTTTGCTTCTAATGGAAAAAGTCTCTATTTTGCTGAAAAAGTTTGCAACAAGAATAGCTCTTTCAAATTGTTAAGTTTTTTAGTAATTCTTCGAAATGTTTGAACTAAAATATCCCTTTTGAAAAGGTAACTATTAACGATAGGAGTAGTAAAAGACGAATTGATAATGGACATAAAATTTGTAAAGATGCTTCTACAGTTTGGTTATTATTGATTTTAGACTTATTTTTAAATAAAAAGTATATTATTTATGAAAATATATTTTTGGGTAATGTTATTTATAAAAAGTGGGTTACATTATTTATTGTATTAATACCACTAACTAGGTTAGAATGAATGAAAATGTTTTCAGCATTGGAGAATATGATTTAACGGAAATGTTTATGTAAAAATATATAATCAAAGAAATATGTAAAAATGTATAGAAGAGACTATAGGTAACAATAACTTTGATTTGAAAAATCCACTCTTCCTTTCACTCTATATTTATATATGTCAGCATGATTTTATGTTGTAACTATTAAAATAAACTGGAAATCAGAGAACTAGAGACAAACTAAGATATTACATATTATATAATGGCAATAAATTTGTTATGAAATGTAATGAAATTATATAATTTTTGTATACTGTATAATGAGAGATATATTTAATTGCTACCAATTAAGGTGACTTTTCATGATATATAACCAATTTTATTCAAATATAATGCAGTTATCATGTTTTAACTAATGATATGATTCGAAGTTATCATACTTTCCAAATGGATCATTCAAAAACGTAAATATAGTGATTATGACAAATGATTTGTCATACGAGGAATTTTTCTTTAACCCTTCTTTGCATAATGGTGGAAATTTCCATCATAACCTATAATGCTCAAAAATTATATAAAAGAACAAGTTCACTTTAAGTTGATCGTGTTTGGATATCTTTTTAATGTCCATTGCATAAAAAGAAACATAGCTGTCAAAAATAAACAAGTGTCATTATCAGTGAAACGAGCATAAAGTTGTCTCATTCCGCTGTTTGTTGTAGTTGCAATAAACGTATGATTTCGTTTATAATTTTGTTTTATTATATTAGAGTTTCTATTGCTAAAAAATTGAAAATGAGTGGAAGAAAGGTTTGTAACACGTGTTTCTGTTATTTTCCTCTTTTATTTCTATTTAGTAATTAGCTAATAATCTAACTTTGGATGATGAAGGAAATTTTTAGCATATTGTTTTTTGCTAAATTTATACTATAAATATATACTAAGATTTTTTTAACCATTTTTGTTTTAATTTTGAACATGAATTATATCAACTTGATTTATTTCACCAATAAAGAAAAAATCATGCAAAGAAGGGTTAATATATCAAATCTTAGCTATGACACTTTCACCTTTGAATGGGGCATCTTATATAAATTGATTTATTGGTAAGAAAATATTATTACTTGTATGAATTATACCATTTCTAATATAGGGTCCAATTACAAAATTAATGCAGAAAGTAAATAATTAAATTTAAAAAAAGAGTTAAAGAAAAATTCTTGCTAAATGCATAAATTCTTTATTGGTACATTTTATCGTTTAATAGGTTTCGTAAATTTTGTTAGAATAGAAAAATTACGGTTGTGTTAAATTTGTAAATACGCATCATTAATAACATAATTAAAAAATGATCATAAATAAAAAGAATCCATTTCAAGGCTAGTTTGTTGTATTTCACTTATAAATTTATATACATAACATTTGTTTAAATACACTTATCTTTTCTAATAAAGTTATTTATTTCAAGGGGACAAAAGTTATGAACTACTGAACCAACAAACGAAGTATTCAACGAATGATGTAGTTATGCTAATCCAAGCAGGTTCTGCTGATGTTAATAAATTAAAAATTTCATCGATTTTTGACGACATACTTTTAAGCATACAGTGAAACGATAAATAAGGTATTCAATAATTCTAGAATGAACAATGTAATGAAAAATTTAACTATTAGAAGATAAAAATGTTTCTTGTACTTCGAAGACAAAGTCTTTGGAGGAAATCTGGCTTATTTCAGTTTAATATAAATATTTTCTGCAAAAATGTGATTAGTTAGTTACATATACATATGCCTTTTACTATTCGTTCACTGTTAATATCCAGATTTCTGTAACATCTACATTTTTAATTTTATTATTTGCTTTTATATATTCACATGAAAGTTTAGGAAATTTGAAAATACAATATTGCTGTATTTATTAACTAGTAAGTAAAGATTAAGAAGAAAATAGTTTACATAGAATTTAAAGTTAATGAATATGTATCATTATGAAAATAGTTACCACTGAAATATTTTCCATAAAATTGTAAATTTTGTTACATTTTTATCATTAAAATATCTGTATATACCAATCACATTTAAGTGTCTTCCTTTTATATTTAAAGCTATCTCAGTTTTAATTAAGATAAATCCACGTTTAGAAATATCTGTAAATTTTTTAATTCAGACAGTTTTTTAAAATTTGATAACATATTTTGAAATTCTGAAATTTACCTGTCAGCAATATTCTTTTACAAATTTATTTAACTTTCATATATAGTTCAACAATAAAATATGTTTCCAATTTTGATTTAATTAGTTGTCACTCAATAGTCATTTACTTGTGCACAAATTAATTTTCAGTGAGACATGCTGTTTAGTTAGATTCCTAACCACTGCAAATACCGACGCAAAAAATGAAATTTGAAACCATAAATATTTGAACCAAGAGGAGATTTGTTTACATTTTATCTTCCAGCTTTATGTCACAGTTTCAGAAAGAGAAAATTTCCTACCATATATTAACGACAAAGGATTTTCGTGTTTAAATAAAATTGAAAAAATTACGATGTACAAAAAATTTCTATTAAAAGGAAGTCTTCTTTTTTCATCATGACACATTGTTTCAGAAATTAAATGAATTAACAAATAATAATGAGAAATTCTAAAGTACATTACATCAAATGGTAAAATATAACAACAATGAATAATATATATATATATATATATATATAT
>JAPDSC010015980.1:55217-66829 GCA_026290005.1 Latrodectus geometricus | reverse complement strand
TTTTAAAAGGTAATTTAATATTGGAAGAAGAATTCGATTTTCTTTCTGTTTTTCTCCTTCCAATTCTGACTACTGAAAAATGACTCCGCTATAAATATTTTATATTCATAAACTCCTCAGAAGATCTAGAATCGTACGAAATTTTAATTGTTCAACAAAAAATATTTGCTGAATGGATTACCACTTGTCAAACTCAAAGTGCTCTTGTAAACAATTTTCGCTAAATTGGACTGAAGTAGTAACCATGTAAATTGCTCAGAAAACAAGAAATATCTCATTTTCCCTTGTAATTTTCCCTTGTAACCCGCATACGTTACTGAAACGAAATGCAGTGACACAATTACTCTTAAAAACTAACGCTCACAGAACAATAACAAACATTTTGCGTGACAATAATCTTGAATTACCTAGTTCTGTGCTCATTGAAGATTAATGTATTAAAATCGATATTCGATAGCTATAAATTTAATACAAGAATCGCAGTAAAATTATTTAATTAAATAGAAAAAGATTGGAAAAATGAATATATTAATTTTGCATACTTTATTTAAATTAATATTATAAAATAAAATATGAATTTTTTCTGTTGGGTGTTGAGCACTCTCCAGGAGAGGTACAGTACCTAACAATGCAGGGAATTCTTTAAATATTAAGTTTATTTCTTTAATTAATTTTATAATATTTTGCATATTGTCTAGACTAAAGAGCTCAGCAAGATTTGTTACGTTGTCAGCAGAGGGGGACGAAGATGGGGTATTACCTGAGACTGCTTTCGCGTATGAAAAGTCACTTTTTACAACTCTAGATTGGGGGACTGTTGGAAGGGGTGCAATGTTGCCTGTTGTTTTCTTGTTTTTGTTTGAAGGGTTTTTGGGGCAACCGCCATACGAAGCTGTATGGTTTTGGCCACAATTACAACATTTCGGTGTGTCCAGATGTTTTATGGGGACATTCCCTTGACATGTGTTCTTGCCCACATTTAACATATTTGGGCTTGAGAAAGCATATCGATGAATTGTGGCCCAAACCCTGGCAGTTGAAGCACTGAATGGGTTTGGTATTAACATACTTTTCAGTTTTGACCATAATGTTTAGTATTTCTGTGGTTTTGAAAATATGGGGAGCGATTTCATTGGAATTGATGGTAACGAGAAAACAGGCTATGGGTTTATATTTACGCTGTCTGCGCATGACAGTTACACTAATGACTTTAAACCCTCTTTCCTCTAGTTCTGATTTTAGTAGTTCAGCGGGGGTAGTTGGAGGAATACCTTTAATAACAGCTTTAATTGGTTTTTCAATTTTGTTTTTAATTATTAAACACTCAATGCCATTTTCAGTAAGGTAACGAGTGATGTTTCTATGCGCTTTAGGAGATGATGGGAACACTCTCAAGTACTCACCACTCAATTTGGCAGTGAGTTTGTTGTCGAATTTTGTTTTTAGGTTGGCGATTAGTTCCTTGAATTTATAGTCAAATTTAATTAGTATGGGTGGAGTTTTAATGTTTTTTATCTGACAGCATTTTGGCAAAAAGAAAACTTTTATTATTTCATTTTTTTATTATATTATAACAACCATTTCCTGAAAGGAGTGGCCAATTAATTTTCTTAAGTTGATGGCAGCGCAGTGAAAAATTAAGACGAAATAATCCCAAGTTATTTAGTCTTAATTGAATTATAAAGGTTAATAACAAATTCGATGTTTTAAATAAAATATTTATTACTGATAATTGTAATAAATATTAATCAACTAATGATAAAACCACTGCTGTTTGCAAAAACAGAATACCTTCATTTAATGTAAAATTTATAAATAATTTTATTATACTTTTAAAATACTTAAAATCTAATTTTGCCCAAAATTTTAAGCGCCAAGCTAAACGTAGAATATTGAAAGATTTCTTCAAATACAGCTGATGCTAATAGAGCAATGACAAATTACTTAACAGAAAACAATATTGAATGTCTAATCTTGAAACAATCAACTAATAAATCAATAAAGGGTATAATGAAAGGAATACCCTCCTCCACCACTACTGAATTAATCAAAGAATAATTCGAATGCTTTGACGTAGTTAACAAATCTTTAAAGCGTAAGCATAAAAAAAAGGACACCATAGGATCTTTTCTAGTAACTTTAAAAAATAATGATATAGCATCCAAAATGGTTGTTAACGTGCAAACACATTCAGATACTGCATCCGCTGCACCAGTGTTTTCGAAAGTTTTTGAATTCACGCTCGTGAATGCTATGCCCCGCATGCATAGCACTTTAGGAGTGTTTCCTGAAATGCTATACATGGGGTATTATAAGATGAAATTAAAAACTTATTGTTATCAAGATGTGAAATATAACTATAACACAGTTCCGAAAAACAAAGAATGTTATCTTTTAAATAGAAAAGCTCTTTTCCCTGAGCTAAGGCATGTCATCTCTCAACTCCTTGAGAGATGTAGAGATACAGCATCAGCTTCCAGGGATAAGATTCCGAAGGTAGATATTGAAGACTTAGGACATTTTTTTTTCGCTCTTTGACAGATTTTAGCTTGTAAGACTTTAAAGATTCTAATTTATATAACTAAGCATTTTTGAAAATAGGAGTTTTTCGTTTTTCTGTCTGTTTAACGAAGGGCAATCTAATAAGAAAAATTGTAATTGAACTTACTTGAGCAGCTGTGTTACTAGTGATATTTTTGCAGAACTGGTATAACAAATTTCGTGGCTCTGAGCAAGAGCATTTAATTTTTACTTATATGATGGTGACTTCTTTTTCAAATATCCATTGATTATTTCAAGAATAGGAGGGATGGTCACCCTCACTGTTGAGTCGTTTCACTTTTGCTGTGTAGTTCGAGCTATCGTGACAAACTACTGAGTAAGGTGTACAAGTAAGTTTGCCTCTGCAAGCGTTTCTCGAGTGTCCAAATCGTTATCATTGAAAACATCGCAATGCATTTGAGATATATGCCCGAGTAAATTCAAATGCTTTCAAATTCTGCGGAAGGTCAGGGAATGCAAATGTCAGAATGCTTAGTATCTATAAACGTACTATTCCTTCAGACTGTAATGAATTCAACACCACATACCTTCTGATTCTGTAGGTTTTCCAGAGCAGAGCTGCCAGCGGAATGGTAAGCGCTTTTCCAAGTTCAAGGGCTTGATTCAAAGTTAGTGAGTTCAAATCCAATCTTGGGCATGGTAGTTTGTAGTGGTTTGGAATACCAAAGGAAAAATTCGGGTTACCATGAAGGGAAACAGTTACCTCCTGATTAGCCAGCAAGTACAATGGTGGTGGCTTGAATCACATTAGCAAATTCCACCATCAAGTCATCAGAACAGAACTTTTTAATGTTTCTAACTTCTCCTATTGTTTCCTATATTCCTGAATTAAGAAAGAGGATACATTTTTAAAATTTCTCCCCTTTCTTTTGATAATATATATAAAGATTTTGTTTCCGTATTAGATAATTATTACTCCCGTGAAGGAAAAGATTGTTTTTTATTTTCCATATGAATAATTTCGAATTTCAAGACCTCATCCCACCACTTATCAACAAGTCTAACAAGAGGATGCAGCCTAGCAGTACTGTTGCAAGTTAAGTCCTATATGCTGTTACAACATCCCTGAGATGGCCTCCATCGTTAAAGAGTCATCCAATGGATGTACCTAAATATTTGATCCATAAAGCCGATTGATGTGCTGAAGAACACAACATATTTACCTTTGGCATACTCTGAAACATTCAACTTACTCTGAAGCAGAGGTCAAAGTAATGTATTGATCTCTGATGACCTCAATTACCAGGACCTTCCTTTCCAAGGACATATGTCACCACGCACGGCAAATACGTGGCTGATTTAGTAACCATAATAAGTTAATAGCATATTATGGTTACTAAATCTAATATGCTATTACCTTATTATGATAATACAGAGCAGTGATAGCTACTCAAGAAGAACCCTCAACTTCTTGCTAGGCTACCACAACGACGTAGGAAAGGGAAAGAAAGCAGAAGGAAGACGAAAAGAAAGCAGAGTACATGTCATTGGGGTACCTCGGCATTGGGACACCGTGTTTTCTTCAAGGAAATAACCTCCTGAGAGTATTAAGTCAGAAGCTATACTTATATCTAAAACAGTAATACCTATATCTCATCAAATCTGGTATAGTTATAAGATATTATTTAAGAAAATTAAAAAATAATTAACTGAATTTAATAATGTCTCAACTTTTTGCTTAAAATTGAAATTTCGTTAATTTATTAATTGTAATTAATTTTAAAAAGTTTAAATTTATGTTGCTATTTGTATCTAAAAGTTGTTTCAGTAAATTTATTTTATCTTTGATTTTTAACTAGATAAATATTTAACGTATTCTACATTATATTAAAGTTAGTTAATTGTAAAAATATATACTATTAGGCTTTGATTAAACTAAAGAAAAATCTAACTAAGGAATCTTATACCGAATAACAAAATCAGAATATTATTTATCTTTTGAGTTTGAAATCCTTCACTTGTACATTTCTGGTGAAAATATAATTTTGCTAAACTAAGAAGACTGAAACACAAATACATAACCTGTCATCTTCAGTTCCAAATTTTGCAATTTAATTTCATGTTACGAATAAAAATTGTTGATTTTTTTCTATAAATCTATCAAACATTTTAATCTTTTCTAAAAATATTTTTTGCAGTAAAAATTGTTATATTTGCTCTTAACTTAAATCATAAATATTAATTTTAAAATACTCAAGTTATGCATTTTGCATAAATAAATTAGAACTAATAATGAATCATTTAATTTACTTTGCAAAATGTTATACATTATTTGCAAATGTGTATAATTAAAATATATTTGTCCGGGACGTTTCTTCATTTACTTCAGTGATGTAAATTCAATTGATGCAAATTCACTCAATGTTTGATAAAGAAGTATAGCTGTCTAGGCTAATAAATATGTATGCCTTTCCAAAAGTTCCCCAGACATTTTTTAGAACCTTTTTTGGAAAGGATTTTAAAATCAAAGTATTTTTCGTGCTTCCCTGAAATATTCCGAAATTTTCTGGTATTTAGAGATAACGGTGAATTCTTTTTCAGTGCATAATCCTATTTGAAAGATTCCCTCAGAGGTGAGACTGGAAAGACATAGCCAATTTCTGTTAGCCTTCTTAAAACATCCTACACTATAGAAAAATTCAACAATGAGAGCTTTGCATTTAATTTTATCATAATTATATTCCTCATGCTAATCTGATTCATTCATTTTCTTATAAAATTCTTTTTTACTGGATGATTGAATTTCTTCACATTTTCCCCATGAATCCATATAATCATATGGATATACATCTTTCCGTTAACGAGATCCAATTTATCCTTGGAGAAATATTTAGCCTATAATTCCTTAATATTCTTTCGTAAGCTGTCAATGCTACTAGCCATGAACCAAAATGAACCTACAAATTTCCGATATATTCCCACAGCCATAGTTTTATTCCATTGTTGATATCTATTTTCCTACTGACCTCTATACTGGATGAAATGTATTTTTCATGTTTGGAAACACGTCAATTGGTCTATTATCACCTCCTTGATCTTTCATAAAGTAGAATTATAATAAGAATAATAACTAGAAAAATTATGAATAAAACTAAAATATAGGAAGAGTTTTCGTACATTAAATTGCATAAACACTTAATTGGATCTCTATAATTTGATTCACATTTTTATGGATTGATTAAATGGTCATGATCTCATATACTTTTCAGTAGTCTTTGTCTTTCTTGATTGAATATGGTGATGGGTCTTTTTTTATAATAATAACTCATAGGTGGCATATGTCAGTTTTTTGATAGGGCTATTCATCTTCTGCTATTATTTTGATTGGAAAGTTGTTATCATAACTTTTTTTGTCAGTACTTCAAAATGTAAAGTGTCACACATACATTAATCGCACTAGTACTTCTATGCATAAGGGGTGATTTGTAGTCTTCTTTTTTATATTTCATACAAACAGAGAAACTCATGGATTCGTGACGTTGATATTTTTCTGTGTAGGATTCGTTTTCTTCTGGCTAACAAGTATCTATCTTGTTTGTTATGCATTTAAAATCTGTATTCCTTACAAGAGGTATACTTAAGGATTTATGATAACTTTTGAATTTTACAGAACATTTTTTGCAGATATTATTATTTTAACCGCTTGATTTTTATTACAATTTATTTGATGATTCTTCGGATCGTTTTCACATTGGAGGCATAATCAACATCGTTCACTAGTGCATCGTCTTCAATTATAATTAGATAGTTGACCACTTATTAATTTTGAAATGTATTTTATCATCAGTAATGATTGTTCCACTTTTCGTTAAAGTAAAGAACATTAATATTGCCTACTTTTTACCACGTTGTGCTAAACAATTATATGTCCTTATTTTTGGTCTTTTCATCATAAGAATACATATTCCCAGATACATTTTTAATCTCATCAAAAATTTTAAGAACCCTGTCTTCCATCTTAACTGGAAATTCAATGCTACAGAAACTTAGCTCGTTTTTATATGGCATATATTTAGTAACTATCTACATAATTATCAGCTGAATGCATAGCAAATTCCATTGTCCAAGTAAAGCACTCCTTATTATTTTTTCAATTAGGTATGTTGGTTTTATTACATGCATTTTATATATGACATATATAAATGATAAAATATTTCGTTAATGAGAACGTGTAATCTAGTTGGATAGAGCATCATTCTCAATGTCCAAGAATTTCGTCAACTGTATTCTATTCCTGTCCCGGTAAACGATCTTATATATTCAATAACAAAGATCGGAGCACGTGAAATATATTATGGTCACAATGTCTTCGATACGAAATGATATCTAAGAAAGTGGAAGGATCTATGAGATCTTCTGATTGGTCTTTTCTTTTTAATGCGAAGGTACAACTACTGTCTGCGCAAGAAAGGCATCTTTTGTGGTTGCCCATTACATATGTTGCCATTAATTCCATCTACATCTGTTACAGACTAGAGAGAAAAAATAAATCCTTGCTTGAAAAGAATTAAACAAATATACTAGATTTTATCTGATCACGAAGTTTTTGGAGTAAAAACAAATACCATCTTTAGAGTTTTTCGTGACAAAAATTCAACTAATGTAGGAAAAAGATTATTCACTTTTTAAATTAACTATTAAAGGCACCTAAAATACCCAGATAAAACATATAATAAATGTTAATTAATGGAAATTATGTATAATCAAAGGATGAGAATGATGAAAAAAAGAGAAAAATATGTCATCTCCGAAGTTTAAAATAATCATCACTACATGCTAAGCGTGAAATTGAGTAGATATCTCAAATAAATTATGCAAAGTATTTAAAATACAATATTAAAAGAATTTTATTTGTAAGTTATTTGTAAGTTTTTTATAAAGAATATTTGAAGCTTAAAAACTGGTTAATGTGTATTTGTTACGATTTCTTAATTTATGTCATTTTGCGATTAAGAGGAAACTGATTATTCAAATTTAAAACTATTTTTTAAATTCCAATATCATTTTAAGTTTTCATAAATGTAATATTTATTAAGAGTCTAAATTTTCTGAAATATTCTACAAATTTAGGTTAAAAATTCATGTACTACATTAAATATTTGGAATTTACATGAAATTATTAAATATATAGTTGATTTTAATATTTTTTATCTAGTATTTATATTTCTATTATAATTCACAGACCCACAGGTATTTGTGCATCAAATTTACATATATTATTATTTTATTTTTTTGTCTTTTGAAAATTCCGTTTATATTATCTATTTCTAAAGATATTTATAGAAATACTATACAAAAAAATAGTTTCATCTTCTTCATTAAACAAATTCATAATAGAAATAACCTATATCATCTGATACTATAGTAACGATTATAATTTTAGAAGAAAGTATACCCAAGATTTCTTCTGCACACGCCGATATCGAGGGGGTAATGAGAAAGCTGATATCCTCTCCAAGGAGGACCGAGATGACCCACAACTCTCCAACAATTTTCCGTATCATGAAAAAAACCTCATAGCACCTTACGTCTACATTTTATAAATATTATGTATGTGGTATATAATATTATAAATTATATATGTATGTATTTTTAATATTTATGTATATTTAATATATTATAAATATGTATGTATGCATGTATGTATATTTAATATATTATAAATAATATTATGTATGTATATAATATTATAAATATGGGGAAAAAGAAATCCATTATTTTTAAGTGAACTTTTTGTAACTTCTTTCAGATTCGCTTTGTAAAAAGGTTTAAAACAGTTTTCATGTAGATTTTTAGGTCTTGTGCGAAGCTACGACTGATGACATGCTGTCAAATTTGATAATTTTTGATATTTTATAGACATTCTCGATGATGTTGTATTCATGCGAGGTGCATTTTTAGCATCCAAATACCCAAACGGAATTGACGAAACCAAAATTGTGCGTAACTGGTTGTTACAGTCATATATAGGACGATAAACACCTTTCACAATTTTAGCCACCTGGTTAGCATTTTCGCCATTATAAAAGAAAAACTAAAGTGTATCGAATTTTCTGTTTGTTGTCTTCTATTTTTAAAACCTTGTACTCATAATCAAAAAAAAAAAAAAAAAAAAAAAAAAAACCAGAAGAGAATATTTTAGTGTCAAATGTCACCTTTCCAATGAGCATAAATTTGAAATTGTTTGATAGATACCTCACGAGATAGCGATCACTACAGATGTCTACCGAAAAAATAATGGATAACTTTTTCCCCAAACTAATATTTCTTCCATTCAGAATGATATTTTAAGGCAATCTAAATTTTTTTTTGCTCTTATATGAATTGCTCTTGTTTTTGGCTCAGTAGTTCATGGGCTAGAATCCCACCATAGCCTTGGATGTTTGTTGTCGTTTGTATTCCACCTTAAAGTGTAGATCCCGGTCTCATTTGCCTTTGTCTATATAAAGTTACTGGAGCCAAAACCATATTGAAGTAAATTTTCTTGTAATTTTTATTTCTGAATAATTTTTTATTGAGTTGAATTTAAAATCAACAAAAAACTTAAGTTAATTTTATTAAAAAGAAACATTTTTAGCATGGAAAAGAAGTTAGAAACATTCTTACTTTTTTTTCCTGGCAACCATGTGGCAGCTGGTTACTCTAAGTCATTCCTAAGTCTCTCGGTGACGTAAAATAGATTTTTTTCATCAAAAATTTCGCAAGTAATTTCGAAATCTGAAAAGATAAGAATTTCGAAAATATTTTTGATCTTTTGATTCATAAGCGGAAACAAAGTATTTTCCTGGACACCATAATTGATTAATGACTTTGAGAGTGGATATAAAAACAAAATAATTTAAATTCATTTCAATTGTTTAATTTTTTTACTACATTATCAATTTTTTAAAATTATATTCTAATATTAAAATAAAAACTCATATAATAAACGTCAGAAATAAAAAAAAAATTCAATCCTCCTGCAAATGTACTTTCTGAACTAATAGTTGCAAGGAATAATTTAGGAGAATATAATATATATTTTTTAAATATCCAGTTGGTGAAATAAATAAGTGATTTAGATTTGTTGTAAAATTTTTTTCCGAAGTCATTATGAAGTATTACGTTCAAAGGAAAATATTTTGTTTACTTGTATCGATAGCGTTATGCACGTGCTTTTTAATCAATGAATCTCATTCTGAAGGAATGAAACATGCGGTTAAAGAGCCTCGATTTTCAGAACATGAAGATGAAAACCGGAAACAATCGGGCTTTTTCTCTCAAGAATATACTGCGGTGTTTATGAAAAATATTATAGCATACGCATTCCGGATATCTCGGGAAGTCAATATAACATCGACTTGTACGAAAGGAATTTTGAATCTTTTTTATGGCATCAAAGAGAGGAAGATATGGGCATTTAAAAGTAAGTCAGATTGTGTTTTTTCATTAAATAGAAATTTTCTATGATTTTAAAATTTATTCTATGCATATGAGATAATTCTATCCACTTCACTATATTTTGATCGAATTTGTTGGATTAGATTATAAAACAATAAAAAATATAATTTATATTGATTTCGATAGTATAACTACATTGATATATAAGAAATTCCAACATGTAGATCACTGTGCATCTTGAATTTAGACTCAGTTCAGTGAATAAACATTTCAGTACCGAATCATGTTCGTACCATATGTTATAAAGTATAGCAATTAAAAATTGAAAACATTTCAATTTTCAATTCGGTAAAATACATAAATAGCTAACCAATGCATGATAAAATTATTATAAATTTATTATAAAAACAATTGACATGGAAAATTAGCAGGAATTAAAAATAATCATTTTAGATTAAATTGCTAATGAAAAAATATAATATGAAGGCGCATGTGGTAATTTATTTTTTAACAATCATACAAAGATAAGATGCATAAGATACATAAGATGCTGAAACCTAAAAAATTATTGCTTTATATTATCATAAAAAGTACGAAAAATAGTAAATTTCAAAATAAATCAACAATTTAGTTTTCAATTATAAAAATTACATTTTTAATAGGATATCACATTATTCACATTCAAATGTTAAAATATAGAACAAATTATTGAAACAGTCAGTTATCTTATGTGATTTTTGCACAATTTTCTTTAATTACATTCTCTGTGTTTATTTTGTTAATATGCAAAAATGTATTTAAGTTGTAATCAATAACTTTTGAAAATTTTGAATTACTAAGCTACTACATAATATTAAAAGTTTTCGATTTGTTGGTCAATCTTTGGAAATATTTACACTAGAAGACTAAATTGAACAGGACCCTTAAAGGGGAATTTTAAACCACTGAAACCATTCATACTTGCCAGAAAACCAAATCTACCTCGATATATGTTGAATCTCACACCTGAACAATTGATTTGAAAGAGGAAGCACTAAAATATTCGGTGGGAAGATTAAGGATTAAATAGTCAAAAATATCCTTAAATACGAAATATGATATTTAATAAAGTCTTAAAGTTAACTTAAATGCTTACTAAAACAAATTACCTTATTTCTCTTGCATTTTTGAAAGGTCACCTAGTTTTCATACTGCACTCTTTTAAGAATTCAATGTCCTGATTTCGACTTCTGTAACTGTTTAGCAACAGAAGATATGTATTCCACTAATGAGATTAGCTGGTGGTAAATTTTCCAATTCCCTCTATTGAGACAAGTTAAAAGGGCCGCTATCTATGAAAATTTTTCTCTTAATGTTCACTTACTATGCTTTCAGCATTTAAAAGATTTACGAGATATCAAAGTATACTATTTTGGTAATTAAGCAATACAATTTATATATCATAAGTAAATAAATATGGATATGAATTGCCGGTAAATAATATCTTCTGAACAACTGAAAGATAATGTTGTATTATGTCATGAACCTTTAATATTTTAAATTACTGTGTTCTTCCTGTAGAAATACGATATTTATTTGCATTAGTATCAATATATAAAATTGAACATTACTGGATTTATCTTGTTGTATTAAATTTAGTATATATATATATATATATATATATATATATA
>JAPDSC010015980.1:40517-55117 GCA_026290005.1 Latrodectus geometricus | reverse complement strand
ATATATATATATTATGCAGATTTTTTACCTCACTCTAATCACTCTATAAATATTTTAGTTGAGATATTTCATTATTATTGTAGTCTTGTGCCAGCTAGACTGGCAATATGGAGTGAGCTGCTCCAATTTTTTCTCTTAAAAAAATCTGATATTAAAAGAAAGCATGAAATTTGTGAAAATATATTGTTTTCAGAATGAAAATTTTATATTGTTTTCGAAATCTGTAAATAATCCCTTGAAATACAATCAAACGTAAAAAAAAAATATTTGTATCACGAAAACTAAATATTCTTTAAAATGCTTGGTTAAACCTAGTTGAAATGGAATTCATTTATACTTCATCAACTGAGAAATATGGATTATTTGTCATTTTAAATCTATTACTTCTATTTACATTGTGAATGAATTTCCGATTTGGTGAATGAGTTTCAGAATGTGTTAGAAATAAATATTTATGAGGAATACTTATGAGATGTAGTGATGTAGTAAATATTTATGAGATGTAGTGAAGAATAATATGAATTGTTAGAGTTACCTAACTGGATTTTATCCATTTAATAAATTAGAGATCATGACCCTTAAAAACCTTTAGGCTATTGTTACAGAATTATTGGTGGTTATATTGATAAAATTATTGTAAAAAAATAATTTTCATGAAAATAAGCAGGAATTAAAATTATTCATTTTGGAGTGAAATGCAAATGTAAAAAATACTTTATCAAGACTCATGTTGTAATTGATTTTATAACAGCCATTTAAGACTAAGAAGTCGAAATTTTTGAAATCGTTCATTGTTTGCTAAATTGGCGTGAAAAATATTCTGCAAAATATGCAGAATGTAGCAAATTTTAAATAAAGCATGCTAGTATTCCAAAGAAAAAATGGGAATATTAATATATTTTAGAAAATGACACTTTAAACTTCAAATTAAAACTAAACTAAGACTCGGGGATGACAACTGTTAAAATAATGAATTCAATTTGTTGACAACAATTTGAGAAACCACAATGAATGTTTTCAATTAAAATTATAGAAACATTTAGAAACAATCTGCACTTATTGTTGTTGTCGTGTCTATGAGTAAGTGTGAAGTGCAAAAAGAAAAAGTCTACATTCCACCAAAAGTCTTGTTGATGAGATCTGCCAGTTCTGGAGCCCGATGGCTATGGAGGATCTCAATTGGTGGAGCTCCTAGTTCGAAGAAGGAGCGGATAATGGCTTGGCAGTTTAAGACATGATCTGGAGTTAATTCGGATTGAGGACAGTGCTCGCAGTTGGGATAGGATTTAATACCAGTTGGTGATATCTTCATGCTCTTGAAATGTCCAGTATGCAGCCGAGCTCTTGTAGAGGTTTCTTGGGTAATCTAGACCAGGGATTGTTGCCTTGCCAAAATGATGATTATAGATTCTTCGCCTGGCAACGGCATTTGCGTCTGTACAGGTGACTGTTCGAGGTTGCTCTTTATCTCGTGCTTCTTTTGCAAGGGCATCTGCACATTCGTTCCCCTCAATGTGCAGGAATCCACTGGAGAATGCATGGAATATTTAGTGAATGAAGAAGGGTATTAATATTTCCCGTCAGTGCTGACTCACCGTTTCGTATGGCTTCTAGAGCTGAAATCTGCACTTAAAATGTTTAATTAAATTCATAACTAAGATTTAAAAATTTAAAGTCTTGAAAAAATGTGATTTATTTGGAATTTTAATAAGCAAGAAATTAGTCTAGTTATTTGTTCCTAGATTTGCTTTGTTCCTAGATTCCAAATAATCCCTTTTATGCACATTTTCATAAGCACAAAAAAGAGACTCTATATTTATTTGTCTCACTGAGTTCAATCCCATATTTTTTTTAAATAAATAAATGTCCTTTATTTTCAGTGTTGGATTCATCTGGTAAAATTCCTAGTGGTTTGTTCATGGGCAGCATGGTGTCCTTAGGAGACTATGACGAATGTCTCTCAATTTCTGTTCCGAATCATTTTCAAGGTCAATACTGCGCAGTGGATATCTTTCCCATTCTTACTAAAAGATTACTTCCAACCCATTCGGAAAATACCGATTCAACCAATGAGTTAAAAGATGATAAGGTAATAATTTTTTTGTTAAAATTGGAAAAAGAGATGCAAAATTGAGTTTTATCATGAATAACATGAAACTACCATTACGTTTTATTTGTATACGCTTCATTAAAGAAGCCATGAATAATGTTTAGTTATTCCATAAAATTAATGAAAGCGTATTTTATCAAAAAATTAGTTATAGAATATTCTAAGTGTATTTTTCAAGACGATAAATTTTAATTATATATAGAATTTATTTTCTTGTTATAATCATTCATTTAAATTGGAATTTGGGAAACATTTTTTAATCGACCATTATAACATATATTTTTTGTATACTTTATCTATTATGCATCATTTGTTTATTTATTTATTAAAAAAAATTAATAATAATTTTAATTATTTTTTTTATGAAGAAGTCTGCCCTCAAATAAGATTTTTGTGAGTTTTTTTTTTAACTTAGCAGATTCATCTTTCAAATTTAAGGTTGACGTTTTCTAATGATACACAGTTTAGGCGAGAGACTTGTTAATATATTTTCTATAATATCAAACGATGAATTAATCTAAATCTATTTCAGTGGGGAATTCATATCGTTTTGTCTGAAGACTATTTTCTTTTACGAAATTGGGAAATGTTGATTAATGATATTTGGCCTATATATATAAAACTTCCCAACTTAATAGTTTAATCATGCCTATACGTAGAGATAATCAAATTGTAAAGAGAAAATGAAGTTTATTGAAAAGATAAAAAGCAAACAAGCACGTATTCGCATCTCAAGCGTCTTGCTCATTTGATATTCCTCGATACAGAAAACATACTTGCAAATAATTTTTTCTTCAGTACAACTCAATCATACATTTTTAAAGGGTTCTTAAGTTTATGTGTGCCCATAGGCTCATTTTTGCTTGAACAAGAATTTGACCGGGGACTGACATTTAACGTATATTTATAAATGTTATAAACAGTTGTTAGAACCAAGGTGAATATGAGATGACAACCAAATGCACCAACTATTGAAGTAAAGTGTTGTAGTTGATCATGATACTTAGCAAAGTCAAGGTCTTCAGTCTTGGCTTTGCTAAGTATCATGATCATGAAACTAGGCAAATGAAGTCAGAAAGAGCGTTTTCCATTTTTGAAAAGGGTTGATGAGATCTATACACTGTTTACACAATTGAAAGATCTCAGAATAAATTCTTTTCTCCTAAAGCACAAAACTGCAAGTGGACCTTTTTCGTTCCGCTTTTGAGACATGTATAACCAAATATTGATTAAAACTCTCTGATTTGCAGTTTTTAGCTCTTTTCGAATTATTATTTGATGTTTCAATGTACGATATGGTTCCGCTGGCAGCGAGATTGTTCCACAGCTTCTGGATTCCAATCCTACTTCGGACATAAACGTTTGAAGTAGTCTGGAATCTACTTTAAATTATAGGACCCGGGCTGATTAAACTTGGTTTTGAAAAAATGGGAAGAAAACCAAACCAATGCACTTTATAATAAAACTTTTAATATTCTTATTTCTTACGAAGTAATAACTTCCGTTATGAATCTTAATTTTTTTATGCTTATTTGTGATGGTATTCAAAGTGATCAGGTTTAATTAATTAAAGATCTAATCTGTGATATATGAGTTTCTTGAGACAGGAGTTATACAATATTTATATAACATTTTTAATGCTTTTATAACTTTTGTTGCTTATCAAATAACAATAATCATTCTGTTATATTTTAGTTTACTATTTATTATTTTTTCCTGATGGTGGACTTTGGGTGTCTGGGCTTGTTGCCTACAAGAAGGCCGGAAACTGCTACTCACTTTAGCGTTACCCGGTGGGTACCTGTGAACCCAGTCACGGAGGTACAAGTAGCATTGCCCATGTCACATCACCACAAACCCGTTTATATGGTGGCCCATATTCATCCATCATCTGAAAAAAGGACAAGAAACACATAGGAAGAGAAAGTACATCCATGACCGAGCACCTGAACCCAGGAACCCAAGTCCCCTCCATCCGTAGTCAGTTACACTAATCACTAGACAGGTTGGGCTGCGTATATGAAAATGTCAAATGCAAGAGATTATGAAGAAAAAAAAAAAGATGAACCGCCTCAAAGCAAAAGATGAACTGGTTCAAGGTGGGTCGCATTCATCTATTGTCTCAAGAAGAAAGGACAAAGATACAGAGAGAGAGAAAAGAAACGTCCATACCCAAACCGGTATTTGAACCCGATACCAACAACCCATGATTCAGGAACACTTAGCCATTGTCCGGCTCTATTTAATATAAGTTCAGAATATTTTGTATCCTCCAATGGTCGGAAGAGCTGCAGGCACATTAATCACATTATTTTATAAATAACTTTCCTTGAAAAAAATAATGGTTGAACAATGAGGTTTATTCCAAAGACATCAGATATCCACATTTATAATTCTCCTTAAAGAGGATAGACCTGTCTAGTTAGAGATTATAAAGTTTCTAAAATTAAACATCATTTTCTCTGTTTGACTATTTTCAACCATTTCACATGGATTAAAAGGACTGTGAACATTAGTTTAATTATACTAAGCATAGGCAACATGTATGTATCACATATTAAATATTATATATAATTGAGTAAGAAGTTCAAATTAGAACATATATTTGAATGCATTTTCTTATAGAGTTTTAGTATTTACTATTTTTACAGAAACAAAAGAATTCGAAATTTGCCGTTTAAATATGAATTGCTAAATTTTCATTTAATATTTGATACGTTTGATAATATTTTTTATTAAATATCATCCTAAAAATGATAGATTTATAGAAAATATAACGAATTAAATGCTTTTTAACTTTCATAGACTATAGAAACTCTAATGGAAGTCGGGCCGTTAAGTTATGTTGCGTGTCCTCGAACGAGTGTTTGTGTTCCGTCCACTTGTAGTGCCGAAGATGTAAAGCAACTGGTATCAGCAGGTAAATCCATCTGAAGTTTGTTATATAATGTTATCTGCTTCGTTTAATTTAGCTGTACTCTATACACTTTAATCGGTGACAATTTGAAAATATATTTACATCAATATATAGTTATTTATATTTTTTTGATCATGCACATTTCATTGGTATACTTTTTGTTTATTTCAGTCAAATGCTGACAAAATGAATTCGTATGTGACACATTTTGCTCTGCATAAAAAAATCTGTTCATTTGAAATATAAAAATTTAAAGTATATAATTTGGCACGTAAAATAGCGTAAATATAAAAACATTTAATTTAAGTTTTTAACTATACTGTTGGCAATTTAAAATATAACTCTAAGAAGGATCCAAGACTATCAAAGCTAAATGTATAGGCTGATAATACGTTATACAAAGATCAAAAGATAGAAATTATAGCTTCTGTGCAGTATATGGAAAATGACTAAATCTGTAGATGTAGTAGTCCTTTTTGACTATAACGCTGCCACAAGCTCTGACATAGAAAAAAGAGGATCTGGATACATCTAGGGTATAGCAGGCAATGTAACATTCACCTATTAACAATCTTAATCTAATATAGCAATTTGTGTCCCCTGACAATGGGTTTGCATAGAACACGTGGATTTTTGATTTTTTTTTTAAAAAAAGAGAACAAGACGAATAAGCAGGACAAGGAACCAATTTAAGGTGATGGACAATGAAAAATTCTTGAACATTAATCTTCAAATGTAGTTGAACATTATCCTTCTAGAATATGGCTGGTGGATAGATTTGAATGCATAGAAGGACCTCGGCCTCCTAGTGCTCAGGGATGTAGAGGTGGTTGTTCAGCGCGCCGACAATTAATATAAGAGAGATACGTGTGAGGGAAATCCAGTATTACCGAATCCAGACATCTTGGTGTTGCTGATAAAACCAGGATTCGTCAAAAAATGCAATTTAATTTCATTCCATTATCCCTGTCTGTCGTTTATCACATTATTGCCTACGCAAACGCGGTTTTAAGGAAAGGGTAAATAAAGCAATGGACTCTGCTAACATTCAAATCACTGACGTTCAATTGCATGAGAAGACACCGAAAAATGCTAGCAGACTGAATTTGTTAAAGTATGGCTTGTGACGTGCTGAATTATCACTCACTGCTATGCTCACACAAAATATACCTGTTAACATGTGCAGTAGTTCAATGAAGTGGGTACGATTAGTACCGGTGGTTCAGCATTTCCTACTGCATTCACAAATTACAGATCCACTTCACAGTTGCTTGGTTCCGTCGTACACGATCACAGGTTTCTGCGATATATAATCCAAAATTCCTATTGGCTACTATTCTTCTTCCATGGAACTTAGGAACTTCCTCTAAGGCCTTTTGATGTCTTCTATGAAGCATAGCAAAATATTAACTTATTAAAAAAACGAACCAAAATAAATACCCACTCTTCAAATTGGTATTTTTTTGTTTTAAAAAGTGTTTACACTCGGCCGTACAATCACTCTTGATATGGGTATCCACAGCAATGCTATCCTGCTGCATTCATCTATCTCATTGCCAAAAAGGCAGTTGCAAATTTCGCATGATTCATACACTTTTCTCAGGTTGCATTTGTTATGAACTGAAAATACATACACTATAATGCAATTACAGCAGAACCAGAACATATATTGATTATTCTTTTTGCAAAGCTTATCGAAATAAAAAAAAAACAAATCTCCTAAAAATTGAAAAACGCTTTAGTTGGTGTTTCGACTTAATAGTGAACGAGGTAGAAATATGAAAATATATTATTCATTGAAAAAATTTATTTTTCATAAATATAAAAAATGAGTAAATATATAATTTTTAAATAAATTACTCTGTTGATGTATAAAGAAAAGGAATCAATTACCGTGAATATTTTTCTTTTCTCCCAGAAGTAATGCATTGAGATACAATTTTGAAAAAGTAAAAGGACTACATTCTTTTTTTTGTAAAGAAAGAAGGCAAGTGGAGAGAATTAATTACATATCATAAGTAATCACATGGCAGCATAAGTAATATTGCGGAAAGCCAATTAGTATTAATAATATTAATTACAAACATTGCAGTTGAAATTTTAAAAGGAGACTTTGTTTTTATTTTAAATTAGCCACTAACTGACATCCTAATATTGTAAGATTCACTCCATTTCGCGCAGTCTTTCCCGATTCAAACAGTGATAAAAATTTGGTTATCAAATAGAAATAGGATCTTAAATATATTAAAATAGATGTTTTAATCTACATGTATGAACTTTGAATTAAAATGTTCTTTATACAAAATCAATTATATACAATATATGTTTGTGTGTGTGTGTGTTTATGATAAAAATCATTATTGCTGAGATTAATTGAAAACAAACGGTGATTATTCATAAATCATCACTAAACTGGATAAATATGATTAAATGTGATAAATTATTGAATATTTAAATGACATTGTTAAAAACTTTAAAGAAAGTAGCCCATTTGTAATTTACTTTCAGTAGACACCTTAAAATTCATGTATTATAGATAGACAAGTGTATAATTTAAATTATATAATGTCGTAAGAGGCATTAAAAAGAAGGTACAAAACATTACAGAAAATAAAATAAAATGTAGGTTGATATTTCAGTATATAAAACTTTATTTAAGTAAATCACCTATTCGAATTAAATAATAACTGGTTTCTCAATATAATTTTTATGACTCTTCAAATATACAAGACCGGAATAAAGGAAGCAATTTAGATCATTGAAAGTTATATAAAACAATTTAATATCAAAAACAAACTGAATTGATATTTGAAAATATATAAAAGCATTTATTTATATTTATTTCTAAGTTTACTTTTTTGTGAGCATTGGAAAACTTTAATATTTAGAATAAGTTTTCCAGAATTTTTACATTTCTAGTATCCCTTGCTTCACATTATTAATATCCCTGAATTCTAGAAAGATGTTTTTCAAACACTTTGTTTTGGAGATATTGTTTAACCAGAAACATCTTCAAACAATATAAGTTTTTCTTCACGAATTGTGTACTCTTTTCTGGAATATTAAAGTGAATATTTTCCTTGTTTTGTTTCTAAGGATAAATTTCTTTAGACTTCTAATGTCACTGCTAATAAATTTCATAGATAGCCTATTGTAACTGTCAACATCTGATACTCATAGCTTCTATGTGTCACCAATATTACCCGAAGAAACTTTAACATTTGGAAATTTCAACCCAATGGACATGCCATCATGACTTTGAATTGAGTAGGTTTTCATACTTTAAAAGCAAGCACAAAGAAAAGACCCTTAGATTTGGCCTGACACCCAAGCGGTAACCTCTCACTTGGAGGACATAATGACTACGACATATTTTGTATCTTCCAGACTGTAATTGTCATTTTTAGTATTCTTTAATGACAGAATGACAGTCTGTCATTAAAGAATACGAAAAATCTTCGCATTTGATCTCACTACTTTCCGTTGTAGCGAACAATGCCCTATAAAGCCCAATTACTGCAAACAACAAAGTACACATGAAATTATACTTATTTCATGTGTACTTTGTATAATTTAATTATAATAAGTTATTATAATTAAATAACTTATTATAATTAAAATATACTTATTATAAAAAATAATGAAGAAATACTTATTTTTCTTACAGGAAAGATAAGTATTTCTGCATTGTCTAATTTCAAACTGTCATAAAAGTATGATAATTATTCAATAATTTATCACTTTTACCAAGATTAGGAATGAATATGAATAATCACCTGCAATTTCACATAATCTAATTAGTTTATTACATTTACTGTAATACGTAAATGTAACTTAATTGAAAATTTAACTGTTTACTGCAGAAAAGAAAAAAGAAAGGTAAAAGTAGACATTGAATTAAAATATGTAAAAAAATTAAGAAAATTCACACACGACTAATTTATTTCAAATTAAAAAATTAGATCTTAAATATCGCATTTAAATTTGCGTGCTTGTGCTTATTTTCACGTGTTATTTTTTGTTGTAATTACTATTTTTCATACTCTTTTCATATAGTATTCAAGCAAACAGGAACTGACTTTAATGTGAGCGTCCCGAATTGTGAGACAAAAGTTGAAAAAATTGTGTTCAACAATACTCAAATGAATATATTGTAAGTATTTTTTAATTATATTCGAATACAAAGTTTTACATAATTATAATTAGTATAAGTAAATATTGTTACACAATAAGTTTAAGACATTATATTCTAAAATTTTACCCTGTAATTTATGTTTTGACAAAAGCGAATTATCGTTGGTCGAAGATGTGGTGACGAGGTGTCCAGCAGGAGCCGTTGACCTCTTTTAATAACAAGAGTATAACCTAAAATTACACTTAAGAATCTATGCATGGTTACAACGATGAATAAAAGAATAAGTACTCTCAGATTGAGTGCTTGCATGGTGGCTCATAAGTAGTTACAGGAGGTAGTTACCAGAAATTAAGACACTGAGATATATACAAAATCAACATAATTAAAGGAAATGGAATAGCAGTCCAAAATTTATTGCAAATAAAGTAATTGACCTAAATGTTTAGGCAAAAAGCCCGTTGCAGTTTAGAAAACTTTTTAGCGGCTCCATCAATCGGCGCTGAACAAAAACGAAATGAAACTGATTAATTGCATTTTATTATTTTATACTTATGTTATAATTTCGTGAAACAGTAAAGTTTTACATTAAATTCAAAGTACACATTGAAATGCTTAAGGTACACCTGTGTTTTTTAAAATTATATTTTGGAAACTCTATAAGTAGTTAAAACAGTTTTCTTCAGCATACATTTTCGTAGAAGAAGTTTTCAAAAATTAAATCCTCAATTATTTTTATTTTATTTTTTTTATTTACTGAAAAAATTTATTTTTAACTTCATCACTCTCAGATTTGGGAGTAAGTAATATGTGATTTTATAAATTAACCCCTTCCGGTACGATTTAATAATGACAAAGTGTGCATGAAATAACCATTTAATTTTTATTTAAGAAAAACTTGTTTCATTTTGTAATTCTTACATATTCTTAATTAATATTCTAATTACATATTTTTACACAAATATATATTGACCGATGCTCACACTAAATTTTTTACAAGAATGAAATCTTATAGACTAACAACAATTCGGCCGTGACTTGTACCAAGAAATTCTATCGGTAAACAATATGTGATAGGATCTGCGATATTTCCACAAGTAAAAAAGGTGTTGCCAAATTCATTACACTAGAAATTTCAAACTAAATTAATTATCATATTCAACAGTATGTATCACGAGTGCTGTTTGTCATTATGCAATATGGCATGAAAAATCAATGACAAGTTAGACTCGTCATTTTACCGAAAGGGCTTAAAAATAAGCAAATATATTGCAAATATAGAAATTACATATCAAACTCAGAGTTTCTTAAATAATTAAAATCGTGGCTTATAGATATTGGCAACAGCACTTTATCATGGACATATCATACAGAAAGTTCGATTCACCAATTTGACGAATTATTGAATCGAAGTTTTGAGATCAACACTAAATTAAATAATATTTGTGCTTTTGATCACTAAAGATCAAAACTATTCATGCAGTAGGAACTATATACTTTATTATAGCTTTTAAATCTTTAAATGCTTTCTTGAAGTATTTTTTATGGATGTTATGTCGTATTTATGTATCTCGATAGAGGAGTCCTCATTAAGTCTTCACTAATCTTCCTATTTGCCCATACAAAAAGCAAAAACGCAACAATTTTTCAGAATGAAATTAAAACTGAGGGAGAAAGCAAAACATTTCACTCTAAAAATCATTTTTTGATTCAAGAGATTACTTCTTTATCTGGAAACTAATAGTATAACAGCTTATGGCTCTTTTATAAACATGTACTTTCGTAAAGAATTTTCAGGAGTTGGCGATCATGTACTGCAGATAAGAAAATATGAAAACATGTTTTACTTATGTCGTTTAATTTGGACTATAATCCGATCGTCATTGCTTTCTGTTAAAGTTATTTGAAAGAAAGAAAGTGTTTTCGCTGTTGTACATACTTTAAGATTTGTTACTTCTTTTTCAGCCAAAGTAATAAAGAAATATATCTTTAGAATTCAACTCTATAATTCTTCTATATTTAAAAATATTTTGTATTTGTAGTCTTAAAAGAATATTAAAAGTGTTAGTGTTATTATTGTAAGTGTTAAAAGAATATTAAAAGAGATGTGTAAATGGAATAATTTTATTTATATGTATTATTTGAAAATATACAAATGAGTCACAATTTTGCTAAAAATTTTAAAAAATAATATTTCATTAAAATTATATTCAACATTTCTATCATATGTGTCTAAAGTTTCAATTATATTCTTATTTATAATATTTTCCAATTAAACTTTAAATAATTTAATAAAAATTTACAATATACAATTGTTTTTAAAATTTTAAACAATTATTTTATCCATTAATGGAAGGAATGGGAAGTAATGTTTTGAAAAGTTAGGAAATAGATCTTTATTATTTTTATGCTTTGATAACTGCTTGTGATAGGCATTTAACTTTTATGTGACATTTTGATTAAAATATCTTTAAATTTGTGATTCAAAATTTTCAATTGCTTTTGGCCTTCGCCGCAACTTTTCGTGGGCTCTGTTGCCACCTCGAGAGTAGATGTTTGTAGTTCACAATATGTTTTAAAATGCAAGTTCTGATCTAATTATACTAACCTAATTATAAAAAAATAACTTTTGAAAGAAAAATAAACCAAATTATACACCGAAGTGTATACATTAACTGTATATGTATAAATTTAGAAGAAAATATGTTCTACTATATTTCTATTAGATCAACAATGTAGTTCCTCCTCTATTAAATATTCAAATACTCTTTTAAAGTATCTTTGGTTTTTAGAGTATCTTCATGTATAGAAAGTTCATAAAAGGGAAAAGTTTCAAAATAAACCAAAACTAAAAGATTTGAAGTAGGATTACTTGATCTATAAAGTATGGATTGATAATGGAATGCTATAATAATGAGAAATAGTTTTTAAAAAAGAATGAATACATATAAAGGAGTAATAAAAAATTATAGTTGGACGATCTGTAGTTTTATTGTTCTTGTTTTTTGGTATCAGGAATATTAAACTGCACGTACTGCCAAATAAATTAGGAATATTTCTGAATTTAATATGTAATAAACTTTAAAAATTCTAAACCTTTGTATGTTTATGAAACTGCTATATTATAAGGGAACCAAAATCTCTGTTCATTGCATAGAGTTTCAATTTTACTGTGTCCTAATTAAAAAAATCAATCCATAACTTTCTATCTATATAAGAGAAATTCGTAGCATTTTGAATTTAGTTATATAAAGGTATATTATATTTTAATTCTATGAAATTTATAAAAGTAAAATATTAATTTTTGTATTATAATTTATGTTTATCAACTGTATATTTTTATTTTGCAGAACTATCTTGTTGACATTACTTTTGTTGGCTATATGTGCGACTGTGGTAGATGTATTCAGGACAATGACTACTAACGATGAAATAATGACTACATTAAGTACATATTCTTATTTATCAAAATGTTTTTGGTTTAGATAATTTTTGAATGTTTAATTTTTTTTTACTTAAGATAAAAATTATTGAGTTTGTTTAAATTTGTTTTGAAATATCGTATATTTATAAAATAAAAAAATCACATTTTACATAGCTTTAAAAATTCATCTTAAAGAGCATTGTAGATCGTTTCATCAATCATATTTATTGGGCCTACTGGAACGTTTTGTGTGTGTGTGTCCTTTCTTGATAGGATAATTTCATACAAGTATATGTTATACATTTGTAACACATTTAGTTCTCTTTTATCATTGAATGCTGACTAATTAAATGAATAAATGAACTAAAAGTAATATATTTCTAATAATTTTATTGGAGATCCGAATTCTTATCCATGACTTCTCACATTAATTTATTCCTCTGTAGTTTTTGTGAATTCCAACAGGGAAGAAAAATGTAAAGGAAGCGTGTAGAAATTTTTAAAACTGTTTCATAATGGAACAATTTCTGATAAAACGTGCAGAAAATGGTTTGAAAAATTCCAACAGCGCTCTGAGTGATCATTTTGAACAACAACGATATAACTTCAATGCCATGTGAGAGTAAAATCCTTTATTAACAACATCAAATACTGATAGAAGGCTATTAAAACTCAACAAAACATTTCGAACCATATTCGGAAATAAGGATTAGTGGCATTTAAGTTAGAAAAAATTGAAAGATTGGACTATCAAATGTACATCTATACTTTCAAAGTACAAGACTGAGCCCCACTTGGATTGGTTGATGAAAAGGGAGGAAAATTGAATTATTTATGAAAATTTGATAAGAAAAAGGATTTGTAACAAAACAGGAAAATCTGCCTCATCTTTTAAACAGAAATTAAGCCAGTAAAAGAGAATATTGAGTATATTGTAGATCATTCGAAAGGTAATATAATTTGAGCCGTTGAAAGTTAAATTTGTAATTGAACTGTTCATTGTTGACTAATTTAAAAACACTATTCTTAGAGAAGAGGCCTGAAAATTAAAAAGTTAAAAAGAAATTCGACAGGTATATAAGAGGTTTGCTTACCTGTGATCCCATGTTTCACAATCTTTATCTAATTTTAAGTATACAGCCACAGTAAGGGTGCTTATTTTATGTAGATGTTGTGCCAAGTAATCAGGGTATATCTGCAATCTGAAATTTTCCCCAACCACTTTACGTGATTTTTGACAAAACGTTTTCGAATTGCAAGAAATTCTACAAAGCCAAAGATCTTGAATGTTATTCCTGTGTTTGCTTGTTGATTTTGGAGCATGGTCAGATTTAAAATTATCTTTATTTCTTAATTAATTTCTTAAAAACATGCTTTTTAAGTGTGTCTGGAAGAAGTGGTTTGAAGTCTTATGTTGTTCTTCTCTAGTGGCTAGTGAGTCTACCATTTCATTCCCTTAGATACCTACAAGTGAAGGGATCCATTGAAAAATAATTGTTTTGTTGTATTTATAAAGAAAATTCAAGATATGTCTTATTTCTGTAATAATCTGATTATCTATGTCATGATTTCTGTCTAGAGCCTGGATGGCTGCTTTAGAATTAGAGTAACTGTTCTTACAGAATATGTTTTTACAGAATATCTGCATTTGACGCATAATGTTTGGATTTTATCTTGTTCTTAAAGTTATTATTGCGCATTGACTTGGTTTCTGAAGAGTATATATTTCACAGAATATATACAGTGGGTAAAATAAGTTTCCGTACGGTCAATAAATTTAAGAATAAATTAACATAATTTGTAAATTATTTCATTTTTCCTTTAAATACTGCCTATATTTGTTCAGTACAAGTCTACAGTATATGATTTTTATAAATTTTTATTTGTACAAAATAAGAAAAGCATATTATTTTCAATATTTAAAGTAAATTTAAAATTGAAGTGCAAAAAAAGTTTCCGTACGCGTTATATAAATTCTTTCTGACTTGTTTAAAACAGGCCCGCAGTAAATCTTTGA
>JAPDSC010015980.1:13190-34980 GCA_026290005.1 Latrodectus geometricus | reverse complement strand
TATATATATATATATATATATATATATATATATATATATATATATTCTTTCATTTTCCAGGTTCCCTTTTAGAAGTTTCAAGAGCGGCAGAAGATTTATGGTTTGAAATTGTTATCAACGGATATTTTGTCGTGGGAACATTTTTTTTCATTACGTGAGTACCACTTTTATTAAATAGTTTATTTATTGCACTACTGCATATTTTATTTTAAATTTTTTATTATTTAATAAAAAAGTTAAACAAATCATTTAATAAAAATCAGCTTAAAAATTTGTTATTATCTTTCACACACTAAAAGAAAATATTATAGTACTGACTGAGATAAATTATTTATAGTTTCTAATTGAAATGTCACTTGTTTATATTTGGCCAGAAGAACATTTAATATATTAAAAGTTTTTGACACTCTTTATTGCAGTCGGAAACTCTATTTTTCAAGAATAAGTCTAGAGGAGAATCTGAATTGATTATTTTCCATTTTCAAAATTGTCATGTTATCTTTTAGATTAAAGGATAATTTTTCCTTATAAGTATGAATTTAAAGTCATGTGATATTATTCGTCATTATCTTATGCACTTGTCTAGTTACTTGCCTTCAATATAATATTTTCTGATGTATATTTTTCATACTTAGATATTATTTGAATAATGATCGAATTTCATACTCTTGTTTTGGAATATTATGGAAAACTTAAGGATAAGGTTTCGTCTCTGCTTTCAATCAACATAATATAATTTTTTTTAACATTTTAAGAAAAAAATATTGTAGTTAGATATAAAATTATCAAAAAATAAGAAATATTTTGTACCTTAATATGACGCATTCTGTTCTTGTCACTAAATTGTCTAATTTTTACGAGGTACAGATAACTCATTACCTTCATATGAATTATTATACTCAAAAATGCTTTTTTTCTTGTCTTGCTTTTCTATGTGTAAACTGTTATTTCTATAATGTAAAGGATAATTTCTAAAAAGAAATTAAATGTACAGAATTCATATTTTTAAAATGCATGAATACTGATCTATTTTAAATTCATTAACTCCAAATCATCTGTTCTTGATTATTGAGCCACATTTTAGCAATATATATGTTCGGATAGATGACATTGCAATAAAACTTATTAAAACTGCTTATGAGAAAGATGTAGATGGAAAGGTACTTACAAAGGTTATGTAATTTCTGTCACACACATTAATTTCTTTAAATATATATATTTACTAATAAAATGTCTTTTCTTACAGTGCTGTTTTAATTGGATATGGTGTAATGAAATCAAATATACAGAAAATTAATATTTTTTTTTACATATTCCGAAGAATATGGAGGTATGTAAAATTTATATATTGTACGTGTTTATCAGCTCATTTACTTTTTAAACTTGTACACGTTTTGTCAATTCAGATTTTTGAGCTAAATGATACTGTGTAATAGCAACTTATCAATTAAGCCAAACTTGCTTATTTATTTTCCCCTTTTAATTATCCTCACTACCTTAAATAAGTTCTGATCAGATTAAATTACAAAGAAAAACTATTTTTGCTGATAATTTGTTCTTTCAATAAATTTTTAAATATTAATGAATTTAATTTATTTATTTAAAAATGAACTCCATGTAATTTCTCTTATTTTTGGCGAAGTAAAATTTAGTCACATTCATTTTTTTTAAATAATAAAACTATGCATTTATTTTCGTTAAAAATGAGATAAGTGTGGTAATTCGTTTCCATCTAAATTATTAATTTGATAATAATAAAAGCAACTTATAGGGTCCCCTATAGAGCACTCCTAATAGTCTCCAGTAGAATTATATTTCTAATTAAAATTCTTTTATTGGTATAGATCTTAAGCAAAAAAAAAAAAAAAAAAACTTTTGTAATAAAAGTAATAGTTTTTTTTAAACTTTTTAGTTGAAAAAAATAGTATTATATGGCCTCCATTTACTGCTTCCTATGGGTATATACTATTACGAAAACAATATAAATTTTATTTTGTGTGTGTATGTGTGCGTGAGACAGATAGAGAAGGAAAGATAAAAAAGATGATTAAAATAAAAGAATGCACGATGTTTCTATGAAATGCCCACCATTTAAAACACCTATGAATATGTTCTTAATAAGAAAATAAATAAAAAAGATAAATAAACGAAATATTTTCCAATTATTATGTTCTTCCATACCGTCTATAAATACTACGCCCAATCTAAAGAAAGTTATACTCTTCTTTCTCTAATGGTTCACCAGTTAATTTTAAATATTGAAATTTAAAGCCTATATTTATCCACTTCTGTCATTGTACTAAAAAATGGATTTCGTATTTACAAATATAGGTGTCACATTTATCTCTAGATATACACTGCAAAACTAACATTTATTTTATCAGCTACCAGTTATTATCTTTTTGTTTACTTATCTCCCATTTATTAGTACTACTCAAAACTTATTGCATATTTTTTACATCTATCTTTTCATATTTTAATTTTAAACTTATTTGGAATACTGAGATGATCACTCTTTTTTAATAAATACTTACGACGAATGGAATCTCCATAACTTAAAAAAATAATCCATAATTTAAAAAAATAATTTTTCAGCTTCTTTTAGAAGATTAAATTATAAGGATAAACCTTCTTTCATACCTTTTTTGATAACCTTTAAATCAGGAGTATTCGATAATCCCCTTTATTGTATTTGCATTTTTTTTATTTAGTATGTTTAAAGATCTTCTTCACTAATGCTTGAATATTTTTATATCTATTTGATTTGAAAATTCTAAACTTGATCCTAAATCAACAAAAAATTACATTCATTTATATAGCAGTAGATTTCTTTAAATAATTTTCAACGACATTCCATAATTTTATACGTCTTTAAGCATGGCTAAATTTATCTTCTGAAAGCTGTATTTTCATCATTACTGAACAATCTTTAATTTTTCCTAAATATCTTATTATAAAATGAAGCGATTATTTCTCTTGAAAAGTATAAATACCAAACTACCTGAATTTCAAATTTTCTACTGTCTTTTGACAATGTTCTTAGAAAAATTTAATATTTTTCGATCAAATGTTTATCACTCTTATCAAGTGAAATGAAATTTTATTAGCTTTTAATCAATTTCATTAAGGTTAAGGTATTTTATTTTATAATTTGATATCTTAATGTTTTTCTCATTCATTATAATAAAATGTATTTCTATGTGTCTTACAAAATAACTGCCAAAAATTTAGGTTTTTATACACTGTCTACCAATAAATATTTGGACACCTATGAAAATGACGAAATCAACGGTCCTGAGTTACATCACGGCCTCCGCTGGTACTTATCGTGTAGGAAACAGCATCGGCATTAGTCGCATGCAAAATGCCGAGCAATTCAGAGCTCTCTTGTTTCGAGAAAGATATAATCATCGGGTATCACAAATGTGGCCGATTCTTAAGTCACATATCTAGCTATCTGAAGTACCTAAAATAGAGAGTGACTTATGTAATTAAGAAATGGAAGGGAAGCGATGATTGTCGGAATGTGCCCCGAGTCAATAGAACTACGAAACTGGGAGATAGAAACCGATGAGTACTGTCCAGAGAAATTTGGTGGAACCGAATCCAACCGATGGCTCTTATCCACGAGTAGTTTCAACAGGCATCCAGAAGTATTGATTCAATGAATACTATCTGTAAGAAAGCACATCTGCTTGGTTTTCATGGTCGTGTTGCTGCCCATAAGCCTGATATCACAAAGTCAAACAGCCCTGCTCGGTTAATGTGGTGCAAAGAACATTGAAATTGGAACGTAGATCAATGCAATCAGTTTCTTTGGGTGACGAATCAAGGTTCACCCTTTACCGTTCGGATAACAGAGTCTAGGTCTGGTGTCTGGTGTCTGCCTAGAGAACGTCTCCTGCTAGAATGTATTGTGACAATAGTCAAGTTCGGCGGAAATGGAATTATGGTCTAGTGGTGTTTCTCCTGGTATAGACTGGGACCCTAGGTCCCTATTCATGATAAGCTCAACGCCGATGTCTATTGCACCATTTTGGATGACAATGTGCTTCCTACGTTGTGGCGGCAGTTTTACTGGTTGGATCCCTGTTACTTTCAGGAAGACAATGCCAGGTGTCATGTTTCGAGGTTAATCAAGGCTTGAAATGGTGCCAATGGAGTTTATTGAATGGACTGGCTTGCATAGAGCCCAGACCTGAACCCTATCGAGAACCTCTGGGACGAGTTGGGTCGCTGAATTAAGGGGTGCACAACCCGTCCAAAATTGGTGTAGGAACTTGTATTATATCTACTACAAGCCTAATGGAAGACAATATCACACTAGCTGTAATACAGACTTGTGAAATGTATGCCCCGGAGGGTTCACATTGTAATTGCCTTTCGTGGAGGTTCTACCAAGTATTCATTTTGAAAAAATTCATTTTTTTTCTTTTCTATCACAGGTGTTCGAATACTTATTGGTAGACAGTGTATCAGAATTTTTAACAGTTGCATACTTGTTCCTTTTTAAGCGAAAATCATGCCGAAATCTGTACTATTTACATGACTCCTTAGGTTGACACCCACTTTCATGCTGGTCATGGCTTGTGTTTTTCTTCTACCCCCTCTTGGATCGGGACCTCTCTGGAAAGAAACTGTAACCGAACGTTTGACAGAGAAATGTCAAGTCAACTGGTGGACAAATTTGCTTCATATGAATAATTTCGTTCCCCATACAAATATGGTAAATCTTAGTTACCCTCACTGCACACTAAATTATGCAATGTAAAAATATTTCCAATTTATTGCTGGCAATTATTTGCAGAGATCAATGGTACCTCGGAATATCTTTATCCGAAAATTATTTGTATAACTAAAGCTCACAATGTATCACCCTGTTTTAAAAAATAACATATATCTTTTTTCGACAATGCATTTTTAATTGGTTTTTGTAAGAAATTAAGAGTAGAAACCTAAAAGATGGGATAACAATGTAAAACATATTAAGCGATATTGAAAAAAGTTCTTGTAGCTAAGTTTAATAAAGCAATTTTTAAAATTATGTTTAGTTTCACAGAAAAATTTTTTTAAATTAGATTCAGATTCATCACTTTTTTAAAAATTTAACTTTTCTTATACTTCCTGGAAAATTCCAATTATTTAATAACATTTCTAAAATTATTTACATTCATGTGATTTTTCTAAAGTTAAAAAAATGTATATAAAATCTACAAACCAGTTATTGCAAAAATATTTTTAAAAATATTTTAATTCATTTTAGTCTTTAATTACAAAATTTTAATAAAGAATACCTAAGTATATTTTAATGCTGTTTGTGATGTCAGTTTTATTTGTGTATTTTCATACCTCCTACTGTATAAATAATTCTTAATATACAGAGATTATAAATTAAGTAACTCCTCTCTATATAGATAAACTTGATAGATTCAAATTTAGGTGAGGCAAAATTCTAACAATAGATTCAGCCTCTAGGAGGTTCAGACAAGGATTGCCACTCACTATCACGAGTGACGATGACCTATATTCGTCTAATGAGCATGAAAGAATAGAACAGCAACTTGGGCTGAACGCAAATACTCCCTCCCTACAAGTTCTGGTAGGTTGGTATCCATATCAACCAAAGGTCGAATGCTTCATAAGTATGATCTTTATACAAAACATCCAGTAATTTGCGTCCCACTCAAGTCATGCTATAAGCGGGAACATTTGCAATGACACATCAACATGTCACTTGGACTCGTTGTCAACAGAGGTCTGTTTTCTTTCAGATTAATCCAGGTTTGGCCACGAAAACGAGTATAAACGCATTTTTATTCGGTGAGAAAGTAGAACTCATTTTCATTTAAGATTGGTGCTTTGTGAAATATGCACACAGCATCTGTGTTTCCGATGGCATCTCTTTGTTCTTCTTTGGGCGAAAAGATCTTCATGTTTTTTTCTTGGGAAATGTAAATGCTCACAACTATAGACATGGCATTCTGTATGCTTATGCGAGCCCTGATACTGTTGCAATAGTTGTTGTTTTCATGATACAGGATGATAATTTAAAGTGCAACAGGTCTCATTTTGGGGATGCTTATCTTGAGAAGGAAACAAATGAGCATATACTGAAGGCAACATAATCTCTGGACCTAAACCCAATCTAGAATCTTTAGGACGCTCTATGATGATGGTTAGCCGTTCTCAATTCCCTTGTTCGGACCCTTGCCACGTTTTCAACAGTTTTGAAAGAGCAATGGCTCGTACTTCCTACACAATTAATGGACCACATATTTGAGAGCATCGCTGCATATTAGAGGTAGTATGCCATATTAAAGGTAGCTTTCTTTTAATAAATTTAAATTTTTCATTTTTTCATTGGATACATATGTTAAATTTATAACGCCATACATATGTATATAATTTATGCATATATAACGCTTTATACGTATATAACGTCATACATGTATATAAAAAACGCCATACCACGGATACATATGCTAAATTTATAACGCCATAATTGTCTGATTTTTTTTTATGCTATTTTGTACCTACCAATATATGTGTAATGTGCTTAAGTTTCATTAAATTCCAAGATTAATTTTTAGCGTTATCTATTTTATTTTTTTTAATTTATAATAACTGGTGTATTTACAGAAAAGCTTTTCTGTCAGAGTAAATATAAAGCATATATTAAAAAATAAAATGTACTAATGTTATTACTCAATAAAAATGAATTTAATTACTTTTCCTATGTATACTTATAGAACTTTGTTTTTCTCTCTTTACATTTGAACCAATTTTTAGTGTCTTGATTGGTATTGGTACATCGCAGTTGACACTCAATTGTACATCCTCAGTCTGATTGTGATCATTCCTATGAAACAGTAAGTAATGTGTTTAAATATGCTAAACATGTATTTAAGTCTTAGACAACTAAATTTTGTTCAGTAATGGTTTCTGATCTTCAATGACATGAGATACCTAAGGGGTGGTCAAAGAAAGTTTTATAAATATTTAAGCTAATGTTTTGATACCACACAGTGGAGATCTTATCGAACCAAAGCTGTGTTAAGCTTTTTAATGTCCATCTCATAAACTATTTTCCGAGAGCAATTTTCATTATTAATGGGGATAATGACTTATTGCAAAAGAGAACTTCTGGAAAATCTCAAGCAACCACCCCAATAGATGTGCATGCAGAAGGGAGAAGCACATCTTCCATCCAATATTATTCGTCAGTATTTGGAATTTGAATCTTTTGTTTTTCACACCAAGTAGTTAGTAACCTGACATCCTAAGGTATTTTATCAAGCATCGCGAAGTTACTTTCCGTGAGTGTTTTTCATACATTGAGTGTCTTACTGGGGAGGCAGGATACTCAGAAAAATTACAAGTACAGACGCCGATGACATAATTGTAAAGAGTAGAGGAGCAACATCCATTTCCCGTTGTTAAATAACGGATATGGTTGACCTTATGAACTTTTGCTTTGTAGTGAGGTTTCGACCAAATAAACCACTGGGAGCTCTATGTCAAAATTTTGACACCACAAAGTGTACAGCCTAACATATGAAAATCATTAAAGGCCATTTGAATATTTACAAAGTTGATTGCTTTTTAAAAGAACATTTCACAAATACTCATGTGTCGCAAGAAAGTAAATTTGAAAAATTGCAAATAAATACTCTGATAAGTTTGCATGCAAGAGGCACAAGCGTAATGTCAATCTTCCTTATCCGATAGTAGCTGAGATAGAAGCAGTAATTTTATATCTCGAAAAGCACTTTTCTACCTCTAGGACAAGGGGAGCTGTCAAAACCTATTTTGACTCCACGTAAGCAGCAGCTAATGGCCTAATATTGTTATCAGATATTTTTATGTCTACTCCATAATTAACCTCTCCGAAGGACTTTTTATAGACAGCGGGTCATATTCACGTGTCGCAAGTAAAATATCTTGGAAAATCCCAAGTAATCATCCCGACAGACGTGAATCCGAAAGGCAGAAGTGCCAAAACCATTCCCCGTTGTTCCACAACAGCAGTAACCAATGCTTTTGCTGAATAAATGGGACCTTTAACCTTAAGTGTCCTATCATTGGTTCAGCTTAACTCTGAAGCCCGTTGTAAGTCATTTTAACGTTCACCGTGTAAATTGATTTCTAGTATATTTTATAGATAGTCAGCTGTATTCACCTATCGCAAGGATGGAAAGTAAGGAATTTCCCAAATATCCATCTTCATTCACATGCAGACAGGACAAGGAAGTGGAACATCCATCCCTTATTGTTCAACAATGGCAGGTATCTCATGTTCCGTAAAGCACTATTATACCTTTATGCTCCAGTGACAGACGAGAGAATTACGTGTATACTGAATTGCAGCTTCAAATTGTCACTTGCGGCATGCATATATTTAAGATAAAGATCTTGGATTTGTCACTTCATTATTGCAATCATTGCTTAATTGTAAAAACTTTCTTTCCATACTTCATTAAAGTTTTTGTTGGGCTGCGGTGGCCTGTTTGTTAGAGTATTCATTCTTGTTATCGGAGAGTAGTGAGTTTGAGTCCCGATCCAAACAAATAACCATCGCATTCGCTAATGGTGGCAGGAACGTTAAATATATCGTTTGAGAGATATTTTAAAATATAAAGGTGTCATAAAATGTGAAATTATGTAGAATCCTACAAATATTCGAAGACTTTACGCTGGCAATTTTCTTGATGCACTTTTCATTCTATTTGCAGTTTTCAATACGCTGTTCAATTTCTGCGATAAAAATTGAGCAATTTTTTAGAAAGTTTTGAAATTTTCTTATCATGACTGTAACCATGATATGAGGGTGGTTTCGAATGATCAAAATATCTAGAACATGCTTCCAAACTATCTTATTTTAATTTTGAGTTCGATTAATTGGGAGGACAAGCTGCTCGGGTTTCATATATGACGATGTTTTTCTTTGACCACTCTGTATACACGTTTCATTATCAGAGTAATTTTCAATTTGTTTATTAAATTAATTCTGCATAAAATGAAATCAATATTATTGAATAAGTTCAACTGAAGGAGACTTTTTTTTTTACATTTGGTGGAAAATTACTTTTTTAGAAATCCACGCCTTGCTTTTACTCTCAACGGAATTCTTTTTCTACTCGGCACTGTCATAACAGCCATTTCCAACGTTTATTATAATCTTCCACCCACTGGAATTTATGTCCACCCAGAGTAAGTATCAAATTATTTTCGTTTCTGCATTTAGATTTATGTGATAGCACACATTAAGTTTATATATAGGTTAAGCTATTATCAGTGATCAGACTTATGTATTTAAAGACGCATAAAAAAGGAGCCTTTGATTTCGAACCACGGAAAAAATATTATAGTTAACATTGAATTTTTCTCTTACCTCATGACCATGTCTTAGTAAGATTATGAATACAAATGCTTGGCTTTCACTAAGTTGGCATCCTATCTACTATTATTTGTCCTCAAGCTTTATAACATGAGCATATATTTTTGCCTTCCAATAATTGCAAATATTTAATGTAGTATTTCTTCCACTTAACCTAACTCCCATCTTATAGTCCATGCTCAGAATACATTTAAAAGTGTCAGCGTAAATATTGTGAATATTTTTAAAAGACTAATCATGGCTTTTTTTCGCTTTTTAAATTTAGCATTCTATAAGCAATGTACTTGTCAATTGACGTTTAGAAAGCTGCTATAGAAAAAGTTTTAAAATTATTTTAATATAAAAGCTTTATTGAAAGAACCACCGAAACTGAAACAAGCCAAAACATTTATTTGTTTGTTTGAATGGAAATGTATTTCTCATCCATTACTTTTGACAAGGAAACTTAATGTTACCAGAAAATTTCCTATTAGAACATTTTAAATGTATATTCAAATGTAATTTGAACGTGTCAATGATTAAGTGACTTAATACTTAAAAATGAGAAAAAAAGTTTCAAAAATCAAAAAAGAAGAAAATTGTATAGTGCTGCAGATTTATGTGAAACAATCAAGATGGCCAACAACATTCGAGAACTTTTCAGAGGAAAACAATAGTAAAATACTTTTCTATACCGAAAAATGGAACAAAAATTTGTTCTAAAGAATTCTAGTTTTGAATAGAAAAAAAAGACTGCTTTACTTGATTTTTCATTAATAAAATTAAAACAAAAATAAGTTTTAAATAATTTTGCACGTGTTTCCTATATAGTGCATATTAAATAATTTTTCTAATAGCACTTTTCTTATGAAGAGAAACTTGATGAAAAATATATAGTTATGAGATTTAGCCTTTATTTTTTTCCTAAATTCAATTTTAAGAAATATTTTACCGGTCCTTACTTTGCATTAATTTGATAAATATTATGCTACCGAAGATTTCATAATCACACGATTTTAAATAAGATGAAATGTTGATCTAAAAGACAGAAAGAAGAGCTCTGTGCAAAAGAAAACTAAGTAAAGTAAGCTTTAAAATAACATATTTTTCTAAAAATTGAAAAACAAATGTGAGGCTAGAAAAAGAGTCAATTTATAGAATTGAAATAATGCTCTTGAGCTAAAATTATCCCATAAAGGAAACTGTTTACAGAAAAAAAAATGTTTACATACTTTTATAATTTTACTTTTAAAAAAAGGCTTAGTGAATAAAATCATATTGCAGTACGTTTTAGACTGCTTATTTTTGTTGACCGAAGGCACTAAACTCAACTAATTATCTCGTCATTTTAAAACTCGGTCATGTGACGAGATTGAAAACCTTGATTTGGTAGGGTCTAGAGACAAGGATACCTGTATGGTATCCTTGTCTCTAGACTATGCCAAATCACTATAGACATTAAACCATATGAAATTTTCAGACATTTTCAATGGATTTGGATGTGCAAAGTGAGAAACACGAAAAGTTTCAAGTTCAGGAGCTATCCCTTTCTGTAACTAGGCACCAAACTTAAAATCTTTAATTTTATGGGTTTTCACTTCTTTACCTATAATTCAAAAATATTTCTTTAACTTTATATGGAGAATTTACTTCATTTAATTAAATATTTGCAAGGCTTAAAAAGAAAATTTAACTTTTGCACCACGGGTCATAGATGACAGCGATGAATGACGGCTGTAGAAAAGTGTTCAGCGAATATACGCGCTACCGTTGAAAAAATAACCACACAGATGAACCAAAAAGCTATCCAACAGTACCTTCCAGACTACTGTTTAGTAAGCGTTTCTGCTTTTCGACTTCCGAAAAAGATGCCTGGTTCTTGCACCTAATCACGCTTTTACACTACTGTTACATTAATATGACTGAACTGTGTATATTCATGTTCTTTTTATTGCTGTCAATCAAGATATATTTTTTTAACTAGTTTAGATATTAAGCACTTTAATACAGAATTTAGGACTTCCGCTTAGTATCTACTCTTACTATATTGAATTTTAAAATTATTACTCTTATATAAAATACAATAATATAAGAAGTCCTAGTTTCAGTTATATTTGATAATGCTTCAATTCGATGAGAAAATCTTATACAATTGAATTAATTATGGGAATGTTAATATTTGTTGATAAAAAAAACTACAGAATTTAAAAAATAAAAAACCGTTCAAACTTTTTGAACTTTCTTTTTGTTTTCAGATATACCGATTACTTTGTTGATCATGGTTTTTTCAGAACATATCTGTACATTTCTACGTATTGCGTGGGATTAACTGTTGGTTATATCTTAGCTACTAAAGAAAAATTACGATTGTCTTTGGTAATACAATTTAATTTTTAATACGTTTTATAATGACGTATTAATCTCAAACTTTTAGTTCATAGATAAATATTTTTGTATTATTCTGTATAGTAACATACTCAATAGCTTAAAATTATTTACGAAATTAAAATGTGACAAAAGCAAGCATTAATGGAATTTCAGCTTTAATTTACTTAATAATATGTAAAAATTCTTAGTTTAAGAGCAACAATTAAAAGATTTTTTCCAAAAATTTGATATATTAAGCATTTAAATGCTGCATGTCTTATCTATATATCTTTTATTCATATATATACTTAAATAATTTAGAGTAAATGTACTTATATAATTTAGAGTTTGAAGTTGATATACAACTGTCTTATCACTAAAGTAATTAAACCCCAAATCTGCATTTACTTGAGTTGAAAGAAATTAAAGTATTTTTATAATTAAGTCACATGTCTAAGGAATATATTCTTTGATAAGAGTTTTAATAAAATTAATTAAAGACATAAAATTCAATGGCGATTGTAATAGTTGATTTTTGGAGTTAATCTTGTATTAATTTTTTAAGAGAATTTAAAACCCTGTGAAGATTTCATATTTCTATTTTATATCCCCACTTTTCCTAGTATTTTTTTTTACCAAGAACGTCATCCGACCTTATTCTTATTGAACATAAATACCTTGTATTAGGCTGTCTAATACTTATACGACAAGATGCCAGACAATAGCAATAACCTTAGAATCTGAAGAGAAATACCATAGAGAGGTAAAACTGTTGATATTGAAACAGCAACTAAAACAGTTTGGCAAATTTACAACAGTTTAAGTATCGTAAAAACACTGAGGAAACAATCAAGACCTTTAAAATAATACCCTTTGTGTACATAAATATACGATAAGCTATGTTAAAAGGGATCCATATCTTCCATAGGAGTAAATATTTTCGTCGTATATTTCATTAAAGAGTAGTTATTTTTATCTTTATTTACAAATTAACTAACACTAAATTTAAAAATATAAAATTGCGTTACCTTGTTTTATAGCATCTGGAATTCGATTGTAAATTAATTTTTGTAGCCACTAGAAATATGATAATATAGATCCGTTTCAAATTTACAAAGCTCAGAAAGTTTTCTAAATTTGCATTTAATTCAACAAATCTATGGACTTAGTAAAATTGTTTCTAAAATCCTTTGTAGGAAATTAACTTTCAAAATTCTTGCTGGTATGGATTTGCATAAGCAATCGATCAAATCTGTAGCAGCTGTAGGTCAAATAATCTCGTGTAAAGAAATTGAGAATGCTGTAAAATTACGCCAACATAATTTCTGTTGTGTTGTTGTTTCCAATCCCATCTGGGGTAGCGGAACTACACCAGATCCATATGTTCATATACCTTCAAAAAATCGAGGAAGAGGAGAGGTCTCTCAAGAAACTCTTCCATGGTAAAATCGAGGCAAACAAGAATATGATGAGGACTAGCCTCGTTGGAGTAGCATTTTTTGCAGCTTGGGAAAAGTTTGGAACGCCCGCTAAAAACATAATTTCTGAAATACTGAAGTAACATGACTCATTGGAAGTTCACTTACTTTTGGAGAACAAAGAAGTGATTCTCCTATCCAAATCTTCTACTAATATTGGAACAAAGGTCGAACATAGTTTCATATGTAGGCATTGCAGAATTCTTTATCACATTCTCGAATGTGTATGAGAACAAGCACATGTATTCGAAACACAAAACCATTATTTATTATTGAATTTAGTCAAGGATGAAACAGAAGTCTTACAGCAAGATAACATACAAAAAATGATTTCACCATAAATAGTTTGATTATTTCTTATACGAATCCTATGTATTTCCATAATATTTTCAAACTTTATCATCGGTGTAAGCTTAGTTTACATATATTAAACTTAAGTGAAGTCAATGATCTCGAAAAAATGTTTTATTTTTTAAATAATCCAAAGCTATAGTCAATAATAAGAAATTTTATTTCTAATAATTATTAAGTATTCGTTTTAAAGTACTTTTGTATTATGAAAAATATTTTTATTAACTGTAAACGCAATATATAATAATAACTTGCTTAGGACTCAAGTAATACAAAGTCTTATTAATTCGAAAAACATTATTAGAAGTCATAGGTTATTTTGAATTGAAAAGGATTGAAAGGATTTGATTTATTCTTTTGAAAAACACTCTAACTATGATACTAATTCAATATTTTATATCACTTGTTATTGAATCGCACCTTCTTTCTTTCAGTTCACTAACATTTGCGGATGGACATTATCGTTTATTGTACCATTTATGCTTATTTTCGGAGCATATGATTGGAATCAGGGTAATGTACCCAATATGCTGGTATCGACTCTCTATGCCTGCTTCAGCAAATTTCTGTGGTCTCTAGCATTAGCATGGATAACTATAACATGCATGACTGGAAATGGAGGTGAGATATAACATAATGATTGGAAATATATTGTGCGTAATTATAATTGTCAAATCATTGTAATTATATAAAATTTATGTAAATTGGTTGTCACAGTTGTTTTGCATATAAAATTGACATGCAATCTAGAAGACTTATTCCTGAAAATGCAAGATTTTTTTATAATATGCATTGAATAATAATTAAATTCTAATGTCTTCATTGAGCGTATAGTTCAAAATAAAATTTGAATCATTAGATATTTATCCTTTAGTTCAATAATTTGTTTTGATTCCCCACTATTTACGTATTTATCGTAATTTTATCCACAAAAGCTGCAGATCTTAATTCAATTAGATCTCGTGTGCAAAAATAGACTTTAGAGAGACAAACAGAACAAAAAAGAAACTTACTTAAACAAAGAGAAGATATGTCACAAATATTTTTTATTATAATATTTATTATCAATTATATTCATACAAATCTCTAAAGAACCTGAACTATAAAATTTCTGCATTAAACATGATAATTATGAAGAAATATGGGCCACGGTGGCCTGGTTGGCTAGGGCATCGTTCTCGTTACCAAAAAGGTGGTGAGTTCGAATCCCGGCTTGTTCGAAGATCCGTCGTGTTCACTAATGGGGGCTGGGGCACGTTACATCCGTCGGGTCGCAATGTCCTCCATGTTCCCATAACAAATTAATACCTCTGGGGGTGGTTGGAGCCATGCTTTGGGTCTTCACTGGTTTCGATCTCTAAATTGGAAGATATGGTGGTGCTGCCATCTATGAGCCAAAAGTTGTACTTCCACCTTTGAGGGTGCTCTATTAAGAAAATGGAAGACGCTCCCTCTCCGACTTCATTTGCCTAGTCTCTGTGACGTGCGGGCTTGGCGTCGCCAAGAGTCATTAACAACAACAATTATGAAGAAATAGTGATCTTATTGAAAGAACGATCATACAATGAAAAAGTTGGGCACCAAGTAGAATTAAAAGTAAGAAAAGGACACTAAGTAGAATTAAAAGAAGAGCAGAATATCTATAGAATTCTAGCAAAAATCTAGAAAATAATCCAGAAAGGTTGATCTCGTTGAATGTTCGAATCACACAAACAGCTGTTGGGAAAGTAAAACTAAGGAAAATCCAATAAATAAATATCTAAAATATCTTTGTGCATTAAATTGGAAAAGAATGCAGCGATAGTTACCTTGTTGAATGTCCAAATAACACATTTACATATTTGTGCGCTGAAATACAATGAAAGTAGGGACAATCGGATAGAGAACTGAGATCACGATAATAAAATGGCTTCATAAAGGTAACCATTGTACACTTATTTGCCATTTATCACAAGCTAATAGAATTCAGAATAAGAAATAACGTAGATTAGCACAGAATATTTTCTCAAAAAATAATCTCGGTCTGAGGCTTTTAACAAAGGACTGTCTCGTGGCCCATTCTTCTGCAGTCCAGGGGAAAAGATATTGGCCCGAAAATTTTCAACATGGGCAGAATGCAATTTCACGAAAGAAATCAATTAATTCATGGCTGAAATTAGATCTCCCATCAAGCACTTCAATTAATTCAAAATCATTTCTCTCATTCTGCAACTGAAGAATATATTCCACTACAGCGCTTCATTAAAATGCGACACAGACGTTAGTTACTGGTGACATCCAGTGAAGAAGCAGTAAGAAATAACATTTGCACCTAACACTATAAACTAAGCAAGTAGTAGAATTTTCTTAACAATCATTTCAATGGAAATAAATAATTGCTACATGAAATAACTCGAAATATGAGCGAAAAAGATATGCGAGACAGAAAAGAAGACTACAGGACAATAAATTTAAATCAATTATTTAACAATTAAGAAGTTAAAAAGAGATTTTTATTTAAAATTTCTTGGATGCGTTTTTCTCATAAAAAATTTTTCAACAATTAAGATAAAAAGATTATAAACGTATACAATTTATTAAAATTTGTTTTTAGATTTTTTTAAATGTATAGTATGTTTCTAGTGATTTACAATACATTTTTAAATTTATATGCTCAACAAATTTATTGAAGGAAGATTCGAATTCAGTGATTTCATTTTCATATGTCAGGGAAAAAAAGCTGCATGTGGAAAAAATCATAGTTTCAATAATAGTGGACATTGAAATTAATCTTTTAGTTTAAAAAGTACTTGAAACATAAAAGGATGCATAAAATTAAAATGAAAGTTATTCTGGAAGATTAAAACAAGTAAAGAAATCGTGGATGTGTATAAGAGATGTATTTAAAGATGCTCAAATTACTATTAATATATGAATTTATTAATATACTTTCAAAATTAATTAATTAGTCATAATTATAAATATAGTCTTGAATCTATTTGCTCACGTTTAACTTAATAATTTCACAAGAAAATAATGTCTATCTTATTTAGGGTGTCCAGTAAAACAGTTTTATTTCAGAAATATTCATGAAATATACATGATATTCTCTCTGTTTTAGGTATTGTAACAAAATTTTTGAGTTGGCAAGGCTTCGTCCCACTTGCAAGATAGACTTACATAACGTATTTGGTTCATCCAATAATTCAACATGTATATATGGGAAGCACGAAGACTGCAATGAAAGCAGATCATCGAACTGCTGTAAGTATACTTAGATGGTTTGGAAAAATCTTTAGATCCTCTTTGTTTGGTATTTTGTGGACTTTATAAAGATATATATATGTATCAAGAGTGTGTCGGTAGATCATTGAGCAATACAGTTTTAAAATTGAGATACTTTAATTACAACATAAATATTAGGTTGGGGAAAAAGTTATCCATTATTTTTTCGGTAGACGTGTGTAGTGATCGCTATCTCGTGAGGTATCTATCGAACAATTTCAAATTTATTCTCATTGGAAAGGTGACATTTGACACTAAAATATTTCTTGCGGTTTTTTGTTTGATTAATTCAGTTATGAGTACAAGGTTTTAAAAATAGAAGACAACAAGCAGAAAATTCGATACATTTTAGTTTTTCTTTTATAATGGCGAAAATGCTAACCACGTGGCTAAAATTGTGACAGGTGTTTATCGTCCTATATATGACTGTAACAACCAGTTACGCACAATTTTGGTTTCGTCGATTCCGTTTGGGTATTTGGATGCTAAAGATGCACCTCGCATGGATACAACATCTTCGAGAATGTCAACAAAATATCCAAAATTATCAAACTTGACAGCATGTCAGCAGTCGTATCTTCGCACAAGACCTAAAAATCTACATGAAAACTGTTTTAAATCTTTTAACAAAGCAAATCTGAAAGAAGTTATAAAAAGTTCACGTAAAAATAATGGATTTCTTTTTCCCCAACCTAATATTAAACAGACAGTTACATATTAAAAACATCTATTTTGTTGTGTGTAGTGCCTTCTCGCACTGCTAAACAACATAATAGAAATACAATGTTCTGCGGAAAATTTTCTTGCGTTCGCAAAGCACAAAAGTAAGTCTCTCATGTTTTAAAACAATGTGATACTTAGTAGCGTTGCTGAGTGCGTACTCTCCTCTCTGGGCGCATGCGCGATGCTCTCTAATATCTTCCAACATTGGAAACATAGATAGAATTCCATTGGCTGCATCTGAAAATAAAAAATAAAAATAACGCATACATAAAAACAAAAAGAAATGTTGCAGAGTTCTAAACAGGAACAGCCAATGGCTTCATGTATTCAGTAACTGTAGAGGTATAGCTACCAACTTTCTCCACCTGAAAACGGTTTTTACCCAAATTGCTAGATATTCAATATTGTGCAAAGAACTTAGGTCTTATCTTCAATCCAATTCCAAACTGTTGGAGTTGTATTGTTACTAAATCATTGGTGTTGTATAACTTGAGCCTTCTTTTCTTCCTGTTATAAGCTATTATACTTTCTTCTTGAATTTTTAATATTTCTCTTCTTGCATCTTCTCGGTCTTATCTTCATGGTCTTACATAAAAATGTTGGTTTCCCCGTCTTCTAGAATTTTTTAAGTTTTAAAGGTTTTCTGTAAATTAGAAAAAAGTAATATATACTGTTGCCATTCAGAAAGATTGGTATTTTTAGCACCAAAAATAAAACTCGAAAAACATAGATACATTAGTTTACATTGCTTTCTATTAATTATTTATGTGAATTATAATTAATAACAAAGATTAGATGTATGTGTTGTTAATTACTCATTATGTAAAAATTATATTTTTGTCATTCATTTAAAATCACACAGAAAATTATACTTGTTTCAATATTATGATTATTTTAAAATTATATGATTTATTATTTATCAACTGAAATGTTCTATAATAAATTTCAGAAGTCAAGAAAATATTTTTACAAGGAAAATTGAAAATAAATTTTTAACAATAAAATATACTATTAAAAATTAAGCTTTAAACTTAGCAAAATGATACCATATAGTCTTTTCTTATATCCAATGTGTATTTACTTTCTGGAGAGCATTTCATTGTAAGTGGATCGTATTCACATGTCTCAACGTATGCATGTAGAGGTTGGAATCTGCGCTTCTATTTTCTGTTATAAAACAGTTGCTGTGAACGAATCAAGCCTATTCTAGTTCAAAAATGCAATCCTAATGAAAACCCCTGGTAAACTCCAATTATTCATTTTCTATTAAAAATATAAAAAAGATATAATGAATACAGATTCATCCTTTTATGTAACAAACTGCAATAAATATTATCTATGAGAAAAACCGCGTGTTTATTCACCGCTAGTTACATTACAAGACAACTTTCTAGACCAGGGGTGGCCAAGACGTCGACCGCGCTTGACTGGTAGACCACGAAGACATTTTAGGTAGTCCACGCGATCATCCCCATAATGACCACGGATATTAACAATTTAATTTATGACTTATGATATCGAATCAATCAATTATTTAAAATAAAAATTTACTACAGTCTACGTTTCAAAACGCAAGACAAACTGTGCAAAGATTTACGATTTAAAGATTTATGATTTATATATAAAACCTAAAACGGACATGATGAGCGCTATTAAAACATTCAAAGAAACTATAGAAAGGTAAGCATCTTAATTAAGGAAACATGAATTGAGAAATTTCAAAAACATGGAGGAAGAGTGCATCCATAATCCAAACCGATACTTCGAAGATTTCGCTTAAAACTTACTTGTTTTGTTTGAAGAATTTGAAAGAAGATTCGCTGACGTAATTAGGTTGAAAGAAAGAAATTATACGATATTTCCATTTAATGAAAATGTCAAAATTGATAGACATTGTCACAATGAAAATGTCACAACAATGTTCAGAAGAGAGGTATCCTAACACATACATAGAAGAGGTCACAATCAGCTTTAATGTATGTCTTTAACCAACGTGTGTCGTTTTAATACTTTATGATAGACTGCTTAACAGCCAAAGGCCTTTGTTAGCTATTTTATTATTCATTGCGTGTTGGCGACTTAATAGACAATGGGTTGTATTCATGCGTGGCAAGGGAGGAAATCCAGACAACCCTCAAACACTCCCCCCACCTGATAGATATGCAAGTTTAAGGCAGAAGCAACAATCATTGCTCGTTGTTTAACAGGAGCAAGGATCAAAGTGGGAACCTAGTGTTCTGAAGAGAGGTATCCTCACACTAAGTCACAATCAGCTTCTATATATGTCATTTAACCACCATTAGGGCCGCAGTGGCCTGGTTGGTTAGGGCGTCGTTCTCGTTACCAAAAGGTAGTGAGTTCGAATCCCGGCTTAGCCGAAGATCCGTCGTGTTCACTAATGGCGACTGGGGCACGTTAAATCCGTCGTATCGCAATGTTCTCCCTGTTCCCATAACAAATTAATATCTCTGGGGGTGGTTGGATCCAGGCTTTGGAGCTTCACTGGTTTCAATGTCTAAATTGGAAGTTTCAGGTGGTGCTGCCATCTTTGAGCCAAAAGTCGTACTTATACCTTCGAATGAGGGTGCTCTAATAAAAAAACGGAAGACGCTCCCTCTCTGACTTCATTCGCCTAGTATCTGTGACGGGCGGGATTGGCGAAGCCAAGTGTCATTAACAACAACAACAACCACCATGCAATTAATTTTTAATAAAAAAATAATTGAAACTTTGCTCGCGCGCGATCAATTTATAACTAAAACTTATTTAATTTTCTACCAATATTTTATTTTCAAATTTCCTTAATTTTGTTTGTATATTGATTAAATAAGCAGTCATGTCTCCTTATATTAAATTACGATTTCCAATAAGTATATTTTTCTTTTTATTTCAGTTTCAGATGTACTTTGCTTATATTTTAATGTCTTATATGTGTGCATTTTTGCTTGGTCTTTTGTTCGAGTCTCCTTTCATGGCTCTTGACAAGTTATTCATTGAATATTTACAACGGAAAAATTATCCTCAAACAAACAACTTTGAGCGTGGAAAAGATAAAATATTCTCGAGAGTAATTCCAAAAGGAGAATAACTTAAATGTAATTTTATTTTTTGGCTGTGTATGTGTGGTTTAGAAATACAATAATATTTAATACTGTGTGTATTTGCATATGTATTTATATTTGTTGAATAAACTGAAGAAAGCAGTTATTTTTCTTTTAAAATTTTTAAAATGCAATGTAGAACAATTGAAAGAATAATAAATTTATCTATATTTAATATTTATTATGAGCATCACAAAAATAATAGTTTGATACAAACTGCTTTAATTAGTTCAAATATTTTGTCTGTTTAAATGATAAATTCAATCAACAGATTTCAAATGTTTGGAGAGAACTCTTATTTACATTTAAAAGAGTTTAACTGTAAAAAATGAAATGTGTTACTATTATAACCACGGTATTTATCCATAACCTATTTACTCTTAAAGCTATTTTATCCATAACCACGGTTTATTTACATTACTTTTGTGTTAGTTATTATTTTTGTGTTAGTAAATTTAAATCATTATGACTCGGAATTATTAATCCCAACCTAGTTTAAAATCCTAGATTTTTTATACAACAAATGTATGTTTTTGAACACATTAATCTACTTTTACTTTGTCCATTTATTCCACCAAAGCATTCAATTTTAAATATTTAAATTATAAGACAAAAAATGTTTCCAGAATTATTGCTTTACTGTACTAAGAGTTTTCATTCATTATCATTAGCAAAATTTATAAAATTTCAAACTAAAGATATCATTATTCGTTATTTTTTAATAAAAGTTTTTCTTTGTTTTTGAAATTTTTGTATCTTTAAGATGTATTATCAAATATCTGATAAAGATAAAGGAAAGGAATATAAAGCAGGAGTTGTAATATGTAACTTTAATTTAAATTTATTTAATTATAACATGGATAGTTGATTTTAGTACATTATATATTTTATAACCTTTAAAATACAATTGATGAAAATGTTCTATATTTATTTTTTCATCTAAGCCACTTTTGAAGAACTGTTAATTTAATATTGTACCAGACTAATTCCTTTTTTCATTCTATTGTTTCCTTTATTCGTTCTATTAACTTTTATAGTACATTTACTTTGGTGAAATAGAAAAAAACAGAAACTTAGTACAATTTTCTGTTGTTAAATCAACAGATATCACGGAAGATCTCTTACTAACA
>JAPDSC010015976.1:20787-32955 GCA_026290005.1 Latrodectus geometricus | reverse complement strand
CGCAGATATACACAGCTATAGAAAAATGGGATTTGATAATAAGTCTTGATGAGAAGTGTATGGAATTTATTAAATGGAAATGTGAAGGCGAGTTAAGAATAATATTTAAAACTATTTGCAGTTATTAGATTTACATAGAATAAAACAGAGAATTTCTTTCTTATAATATTATAGCAATATATCTCTCTTAAAAACATATTTCTCTATAAAGTTAAATTTTATTCCACTTTACAAAAATAATTAAAAAATTTAAGACAGCACAAGAGGTTTTATACCCATGGATAGGATATAAATCAGAATTAAATTTAAAGAATAAAACGCTTTAGTATAGGACCATACCAGCGTCCAGTGGTCAGTTCCCACTGCAAGATTTTTGGGGAAGCAGCTGACAGTCATCTTAAGAAGCTACAAACAATTCAAAATAAAACCCTAAGCGAAGCTATAATGCGTGTTTCATGTGTACCTCTGTGTTACTAACGTGTCTAATTACTTCTTTCAGATAAGCTAAAAGTTATATAGTAACCTTCCAGATTTAGAAAACGAAGAAATAGCCAGGATACCGATTTACAATATTTTTAATCCAGCAAACAAAAATAGATCGCAAACAGTACTAAGACTGTAGCCCCGCAACTAGATGATATCAACTCAAGCCAAACTGCAGAGACGAGTGTGACAACGGCATGACCACCAGGTCGTATAATCACTTTTTTATTTTATAAAATTAATAATTTTACTTTCATCTTTGTTTCTTTTTTTTTGTCTATTCTTCTTTCATACCAGGAATAAATTAATCATCAATAATAAATTTTTGCTATTTCAGATTTATAAACCCTTTTGTACTGGAGCTCCATAAAAACTAATATTGTCTCCACCTTGGGCGCAGCTTGTTCTTTTTTGGACCTTGCGCCACAAAACCCAACCAACCAACGTCTCTACCTTGATTTTAGCCATTCTATCATTGCTGAGAACAAAACATATGACAACTTTGCTATAGCATACTATTAGATTGTCAATGTACTTTGTACCTGAAATTTCATGACTGGGTCGAACTTTGCAAACAATTCCATTAATTTAAAAAGATTCCTGTCGTTTTGGTGCAGCGCATCACAGCCCATTTGCAAAGAAGACATTGTAGGCCTGCTTTATCCACTCCTAGTCTATAAATTTTTATCATTCTTGTAAAGAGAGCTTATTGAATTCAGCCATGCTAACGCAATCTGAAAATAATATTGTGGCGCCATCTGGGACAAAAAAGACTTACTAAGAATGCTGTGTTATTGTGAGTGTGGAAACTACATCTGATGAAATTTTTAAAAAATTCTGATCGTCGGAAACAAAATTTGATTATTCTTCGATAGCAAGTAATTTAGGAAGGAAATAAACATATATTTTTGGAAATATATCAGACACAATTATTAAGAAAATTGTTTCACAAGATTGTTAAGTATGATTACGAGCAAATAATTTACTACTTAAATTTAATTAAATTTAAGTAGAACTCGAATATTTCAGATGCATTGGTGTCATTCAGGAAATAAGAAAATACACTGTAAGAATATTCATTGCCATCCTTCGAAATAAAATAAAAGAGATAATAATAATAATAGACTGTAGATTGTCAGGGTTTCGTAGTTAATTTTCTTCAAAACATTTTATAAAAAATACACTACAGGTCGCCATCGAGTGGCAACGCCGAATGACAATCGGTATTTGACAGTAATCGACAAGAGAAAAGATGGAGAGCAGCAGTAAATATGTCGCGATAGCTATCGTCAGGCATGTAACGATGGCATTATTTTCAAGGTAAAACGTGTACATACGTTTGAGACAGTATATTCTACATGCTTGCAAGACTGTCAGATGTATTCCATTCGTGGCAACTTTCTGTCATTAGCCGTTATCCTGAAGTAGAGAACATCACATTTAATCTAGACTCCATCTAATGATTGGTGTTATGTCTTCTCACGAGTCGAGGTCTTGCAATCCGATTCAGGTTGGACGTTCATATGGAGAACGTCATACCATGTATTCAATACCATTAAGACAACACCATTGAATTTCAAGAGTGCTCGTTTTGGGGAGGCATTATAATGATTTTAGAACAGATCTGAATGTTCTAATCGGAAGCACCACAAGCAAAATATGTGGAACATTTTTCTGGAACAATATGCACGTTTGTTTAGGGCTGCCGTGAGTGTTGATATTGTGTTTATGGATGACAAGTGCAGTCATCGTCGTTCGAACATCGTCAACGACTACCTTCAATTTGAGGGCCACATTCTTACCTGACTTGAATGCGATTGAGCATGTGAGGATCATGTTTAGCAGATGAATCGTAGCCTTTCAACCACTTCCTAAATCTGCATTAGATCTTAGAAGATCATAGTTTGGTAAGTGGTGTTCTCTGTCCCAAGTGCAGCCCTAATGGGATCTTCACCATACCTCTGTGTTGTATGGACTGTATTTCCTCATATAGAGGACATGCGATGTATTAAACATCATACAACAACGTACTACTTAGCTGTTATACGGGCGTTGTAGTACAAATGCTCCAGAGAATTGTGGTTAGTATGCCTGGTATCATACCAGCACCATCTCTTTTGCTCAAAATCATGCATTTATTTTCTGATGCCTCCTATAGCTAGACTAGAATAACATAGAAGTCGAATCAATGCTCTAGTTTTTGGTTCAGCAGTGTGTGAGTTCGCTTCGTACCTCGAGTTTGTTTTTAGTGTTCGTAATCCACTTTAAAATTTGGATTCCAGTCTAATTAATCCCTGTGTGCAGAAAATAACCACAGAGCAACATTACTAACATTAGCAACAAACTAAACTTGTCCTACAATATATTGGAGAAGGAAAAATAGAAATCTTGGATTTCAAAAAGATTTAAAGGAGTTTTATTTTGAAGCTATAGAATATTTTTGGTACAGTTAATTCTAATGAATAAATTAAAATTTCTTTATGTTATTTGGCAAAATTACATCTTTAAATAAATAAATAAATAAATTCACTGGGAGAGAGTTGGTCATTTACGCAAATAAGATACTTTTTTATATTCGTTATTTTTCATACACTTTTGATATTGTTATTTAATTTGGATTTGTTTAATATATTGTTAACGGTATTGTTTTTCTTTTATTACTTCGGGATTTTGTCTATTGCTTTGATATGTTTACTTTAATCCATTCTCTTACAGACACTCTTCGGGGGAATTGCACGAAGATTTTTAGACTTTTGTCCGGTGTGCATTTCAGAAACTCCGTGTCTTATTTGCGTATCTGTCTTCTGATGATATATGATACATGTTCCCCTGATTTTCAAAATTTTTGTCTTATTTGTATTTTTAATTTTGATATAACTTATGTTATTTATATTCCTGGCACACCCCTCTATCTTTACCTGCTTTTGTATTGATTGTTTTCCAAAATATACTTTTGATGATATTATATTTTAGATGTATATAATAAATTTTCTTGTATTATATTTGCTGCTTTATATTAATTATCTAAAACCATAAAGTTTCCTTAAGGGGACAAATATGATGTCAAGCAATTTATAATAAATAAAAATTATAAAAACTGATTAATATCAGAATATTAATGGACAGAAAATATAGATTTTATTAGGTTGGGGAAAAAGAAATCCATTATTTTTACGTGAACTTTATGTAACTTCTTTTGGATTCCCTTTGAAAAAAGGTTTAAAACAGCTTTCATGTAGATTTTTAAGTCTTGCGCGTTACGACTGCTGACATGCGGTTAACTTCGATTATTTTTGATATTTTATAGACATTTTCGACGATGCTGTATCCACATGCGAGGTGCATCTCTAACATCAAAAATACCCGAACGGAATCGACGAAATAAAAATTGTGCGTAACTAGTTGTTACAGTCTTATATAGGACGATAAAAACATTTCACAATTTTAGTCACCCGGCTATCTTTTTCACCGTTACAAGAGAAAAACGAAAATGTATCGAATTTTCTGTTTGTTGTCTTCCATTTTTAAAACCTTGTACTCGTAACTGAATGAATCAAACAAAAAACCGCAAGAGGATATTTTAATGTCAAATGTCACCTTTCCAACGAGCATAAATCTGAAATTGTTTGATAGATACCTCACGAGATATCGATCACTACAGACGTCTACCGAAAAAATAATGGATTACTTTTTCCCCAACCTATATAATTAACAACGAAACAATAACTTTTTGACAGAAGATTTATTTAAAAACATAGTACTTACTTGAAGAAAATGATGTTTCAAGAGCAATTTAGCTGTTTGTAATTGATTCAAACTTACAGGAAAATTATTGCTGCTTATAAAAACTGCATAAAAATGTGTATCATGATATGGCAATTTTAGAATAACATTAATGTTAACGTGTCAATTAATTAGTTAAAAACATTATAATGATACTAAACATAAAAATGGGTAATTTCTCTGTTCTAAATTACCCAGACACCAACATGTATAATTGTCATCTTTTCATCCAGTTCAACAGTTCTCAATTCAATTTCAGAAGAAAATTTGGCGAGCAAATAGAACACGGACAATATTTATACATATTGCCGATAATATTATGCAAAATAGAGTTCTAAAATATATTCATTATGTATTTTACATAGTGAGAAACGATATAAATAGCTTAATTTTCAAGTCCATAATAAAATAAGGAAGGTAGTTTATAGATTATAAATAAATTTGTTTAACTAAAAGTAATTTTTTAAGAATCACAATGTTGCAAGATATCTATATAATATTATTCAGCATTAAAATATCATTCTTATCCTAAAAATCGTTGGGCGTCAAACCAACCAACCAGCTAAATTGTAATTCTTATCAATATAGAATGCTGAAAATCAATTCAGGGAAAAGAACCCAATTATTATTTTCTAAAATCTTGAAATGAAAGCAATGATTGCATTCGTTTGGAGAAAGACAAATCTTCGGAATTATCTCAACGGTATAAAATTAATTGGTTAAGCTGAAAAATATTAACATTTTGATCAATTTACTACCTTTTTTTACCATAGATTTCTTGAAAATCTGCTACATCTAGTTTTGAATAATTGATAATTGAGTAAATAGTGGTTTAATATCGAGAGGAATTATCAATTTCCTTGATAACTAACAAGATTGTCAATAATTCTCAGTGCTTCCTTAAAGGAAACTATTTACTGTCACTACAAAGAAAAACTGAACTGTCAATCTGTCTTACAACTTTTAAAACTATAAAATAAGGAGAGTTTTTAAGTACTTTTTCATTATATTACCAGAGTCAACTATGATTCTTGTGCAAAATTTCAAAATAATAATTTGCATGTAAGGTAGTATATGGTAGCAAATAAAATTTACAGGTAAGTGATTTACATGTTTAATTATTTTAAAATAGTCCATAGGGTTATAAATTAGTAATATTTAGGACAAATGGTTGAATAATAATTTTATACAAGATTTTTTTCTTTTAACAAAATTTTGAATCCTTTCCTTTGGAAAAATAATAATTTTAATAATCTTTGGAATTTTAATAATGCTTTGAATTGTTTAAATGCTTACGATTTTCTTCAATCACAAACATTATTACAAATATCATTTGTCTACTTTATACTGATATATAATAACTATGATTACATTTGTTTTAAAAAGAAAAATAAATTAATAAATTTGATCACGTACGATAACTGGGTTTGTGTGTGATAAGAATTTATATCTTATTTTTAACAATCCACTTTGTATTAGAACTTAATAAAAGATTTGTGTTAGATAAAATAATTTATATGCAAATAAAAAATTGATAAAGATTTACTGTACGGTCACTTTTTTCACGGGAATTTTTTTCAAAAAGGTTGCCAAAAATCTCGCCATTTTGCACAAGCGAGGTCTAAAAATAAACAATATTGAAAAATATTGCCTGATTTGTCGAAATCCCTCATCTGCGATTGGTCGGAATTGGTTGTGTTGCCAAAAATTGTTATTTATTTCCAAATGTGGAAAATTCGCGCCAAGAGTAACCGTACATTTCAGGAGGGTTATTGGAATTGTTCAGAGCTTGCAGTTCCACACGAATAAGTCATTGTAATAGGGAATAAAATCCCTCTTAAAGACAAAAATCCCTTAATGGCACATAATTTGCTTTATTTGTCTTATTTCAGCAAGTATTACAAACTCATTTTGCGTAATGTATTTCATTTCTGAGGCAGCTGTGGTTAATTAGAGCTTCTTTTCCCTTATTGGGAAGCTGAGAATTCGATTTCCAGATTAAACGAAAAATCCGTTTTGTTTATTGAAACAAGCTGGGGCACTTTAAATAGGTCGTAGTCGCAATGTCCTCTAAGTGAAATGATACCTCTATGGGTGGGAGATTGTGTATTAGTGGTGATTCTGCATGATCCCTGCTCCTAAATTACGAAGATTCCCATCTGGCTGTGTCAACTAATTGGTAGAGCCCAACTCTGATCTAGCAACAGTGAAGTTTGCTCGTGCAGTAACAAAAACAAATTCATTGTTACCGCTTATTAAATTACAAGGATATTAAGAATGCCAATAAATAGCTGAATGACTGGTTATGAATGATTGAAATAAAAGTTTAAAAAAAAACATATAAATCGTCCTTGCCGATTTAAACTAATCATAAAGTGGATAATATGATTTATTTCTTGCTTGCATACGCTATCAAATATTAATATTTAATGTGCTTTACATGCTACTTGAAATAAATTTATCTTTACTTAAAGATGAATGCGTATTTTGATTTTAATAATGGTATCAAGATAAACAAATATCCAATAATATATAAAACCAATCCCACTAAGATATTGGCCAACATTTTCTTTCCAACTGCTCACTGAAGAGCTCATCCCACTGACAAATTAACTTGTTTTTGATGGGTGGACAAAATCGTATATTTAACATTATGGGTGAAAACGATTATTTGTTTCACTCACAGACCAATTATAAGTAAAATAAAGTGACTTACACATGATCTCAATACATAAAGAAAGAAACAACCACTTTAATGTTAAAAAAAGGTGCTAAGATGGATATTGGACAAAAAATTGAACTGTCACATTGCGGAAATGTATGAGAGAAAAGATTTTTTCCTTACTATCAAATGGTACAAAAATTAATAAATAAAAACCTTATTTATTCGCTGAATTTATTTGTGGTGCTGAATAAAAAAAAAGGTAGCATGGTATGAAGTGAAACTTACATCTCTGCCAAACTAGAAACATACCCTATTGCATTTCAAAATAGTGGACAGCATTTGTGACTAATTAAGATTGTAATTATAAATGTTTTGATTGCACAGCAAAAATTTATACTATGGTGTGCATCATTACGAAACAGTTCGCATAAAAAACTGAAAAATTTGATTCCCCCCCCCCCGTTTTTAAAGTCATGAAACCATGGCAAGTGTTGAAATACATATGATGCTATTGGATTGCCTAATTATTTAGTTACTAGATTTTACGTTTTTAAAGTCATGAAACCATGGCAAGTGTGGAAATATATTAGGTTGGGGAAAAAGTTATCCATTATTTTTCGGTAGACGTCTGTAAAGATCGCTATCTCGTGAGGTATCTATCAAACAATTTCAAATGTATGCTCATTAGAAAGGTGACATTTGACACTAAAATATTCTCTTTTTGTTTGATTAGTTCAGTTATGAGTACAAGGTTTTAAAAATAGAAGACAACAAACAGAAAATTCGATACATTTTAGTTTTTCTTTTATAATGGCGAAAATGCTAACCAGGTGGCTAAAATTGTGAAAGGTGTTTATCGTCCTATATATGACTGTAACAACTAGTTACGCACAATTTTGGTTTCGTCGATTCCGTTTGGGTATTTGGATGCTAAAGATGCACCTCGCATGGATACAACATCATCGAGAATGTCTATAAAATATCAAAAATGATCGAAGTTAACCGCATGTCAGTAGTCGTAGCTTCGCACAAGACCTAAAAATCTACATGAAAACTGTTTTAAACCTTTTTACAAGGCGAATCTGAAAGAAGTTACAAAAAGTTCACGTAAAAATAATGGATTTCTTTTTCCCCAAACTAATATATGATGCTATTGGATTGCCTAATTATTTAGTTACTAAATTATTTGAAGAATTTTTATGGATTTCATTTGTAGCTATATGGATTAATGTAAAAAAGCAATACATTTCATTTGGATTTCCCTACCCAATTCAACTGCAATCACTGTTATCACTTAACTTACTGGAACTATTATGTCCGAAAATATATAATGAATTTTTTATTTCGGACGTTTTAGGATAGAGCATATAAAAACACCACGTAATAAAAAGAAGGGGAATACACCTTATTCCCAACTATAAGATATCAAAAACAAACATCAAGCAATAGTTTGTGATCAACTCACACTGGCTCAAACATCAATTCCTGCGTCTTAAATTCAGATGACGAGTCTTACTCGTCAAATGTACCAAAGGGTTAATAAAGATGTTTCCTATGCTTAAACTTTTTAGTTACGATGTTTACTAAATTGAGATTTTTTAGTAATGATGTTAACTATATTAAGCCCAGTGGCGTAGCACTTTAAAGGCACAGATCTAAAATTTCATCCTCTTGCTCGGCAAGATCGACTTTATCGTTCATCCTTTTAGTAGTTAGTCGATAAAACTGGTTATCAGGCAGCTTTTGGGAACTAAACATTGGGGGTTTCACTTGAAGCTGACCAACTAACCGGTATAAATACTACGCACCACAGGACACTTGGTCAAGAAAACAGATATGGTATTGTAGGCCTTGCTCCCATGGGGCTGTCGTGTCACTTTAGCTTGTTATTTTTGGTTTAATATATTTTTCCGGTGTTTTAAAAAGCGTATTGTTATTGACCACTGCATCAAGCTTGTTTTCGGTTTTTCCAATATGCCACCAATCGGAAATTCATCGGAAAGCGGATGAAAGGATTAATTTAACATCTAATAACTTTGTAACCGAAAAGAAAATATTCAACGTTTACCATCTTATTTAAATTATTTTCGTCTGAAGTATACATGGGACATCATTTCTTTCGTAAAGTAATAATGTAAATAAAGCCAAATAAGAAGTAAATATCTATAAAAATAATAAATTGTGTTTCTTTTCCGAAACGCAACTTTTTCCGAGCACTAAACCATGCTTCTTACTTAATGTCCAGGAATTCACATAAAAATAAAAAATAAAAATGAAGCAGAATAAATTGAATTTATTTACATGACATATAAATTGAAAGATAATGATTTAAAAATTATATAATAATAATATTTATACATGAATGTTTTCGTATGTTTTGTATGAATATACCTTTGAAATATATACAAAAATTTCTTTCATAAAGAATATAATTATGTAATTCCATTTACCTTTTTGTTCTTAAATGATTTGGTTTTAAAAAGCATTTTCTTTATTGTGCATTCATTTAATAATTTATCATGATTTTGGAACGATATAGTTTTGTTTAAGCTTTCTTCCGTGATTCAATCTTTAAAATCAACCGATACCATTTCAAATATAACTTTGTTGATGTGGCTGATAGCATTGTTTTCTAAATACACGCTTCAATAAATACTTCCTTATCCTGATGTATTAACAAGTGTACGCATAAATTTGTAGTTTCAGGTGAAGGTGTAATAGCTTTCCCGACATTCTATTATGGGATTGTCATCTTTGATGAGTTAACCTTTTCGAATTTAATGAGTTAATCTTTAATATTCCGTTTATTTTTAGATCTCGTTTGTGCAAAATGGCGAGATTTTTAGCAACATTTTGAAAAAGCCATCAAGAGAGATCGTACAGTAAATTTTTACAAACTAGGCTTTACTTGATAGGAGTAAGAAATTTTTTAGCACATTTTAAAGAATTTTTAGCTTACTTATTTTACGGCTTCGATTATAAGAATGTTTCTCTAGTTGGTTGGTAATGGTTTGCACTTCTTGATAATTTCGTCACGGGAGCCGCAAAAGTAAACAGGTATTATTTTTTATTAAAAATTCATTTTAAAATAAAGATGACATTTTCAGTGTAAAACCATTATAAAAAACTTATATTTCATTAAGAGAAGATTGGATGATTCATTACTCAAACAAAGAGCATGAAAGGATTAAAATAAAATTTTAGCAACAAATTTTATTTCAGCCATTTTAATTTTTATATAAATTTAATTATTTCTCGTTTTAATAATTCACTAATATTGTGAGTCATTAAAATAAGGAAAACAGCAAAGATAACATATATAACTAATAATAAATGTAAGGTCATTTTTAACACAAATAAAGCACAATGATATTTATAGAATTATAATTTTTAGAATTAGTTTAAAGTAACCTAAGCTATGCTGTATTGTATCAAATGGAATAGTCAATAAAAATCCATATAGCGGGATAGTTGTTGGTAAACGTCAGTCCTTCTCCAGTTGCTCAATACTATGAAGATTCACGATCATAAATATTGATCATAAATCATATCTAGATCATAAACATTGAGGATCACAAATAATATGTTTAATATTGACATTCTTCCTACTTAAGCATTCTACAATTATATAACATACTTTTAACACTAGAACTAGTGTCGAATAGTTGCCAGAGTCTGTTTAATCTGCCTTACTTAAAATTATTCGATTTTCGAATTGTGTGCAGAGCAGACACTTTGAAACGATGGTTCGTGGTAACTGTCTAAACACTGAGGAAATTACTAATTCTTTACAAGAGCTTTCTTAGAATGTATCGGATGGTGGTGACCTGTCTTGTTCTAATTGAGTATCATTGTAATCATTGCAAATGAGCTTTATACAAAATATTATGCATAAAAGCGATAAACTATGATTAAAGAATTTGGATTCTCACCAAAATTTCGATTTTGTCTATTATACTAATATGTGTGATTATATTTTTGTTTTAATATATTTTACAAGTCTATTAGTTTTGTTTCAGTTTTTTATTTTATAAAGGATAATATTACATGATAATTACATGAAATAATAAAGTCTTCATCCTAAAACCTATTGATGAGTATGATCCTGTAATTATTTAATTATTACAATTATTTTATATCGTGGTGAGGTAAAAATAGGTGAAATTACGTCAGCGGATGTTTCTCATGATATGGAAAGGAATCATTGGTCTTAATTCATGGTATCCTCAAAGAAGAATCTTACTCCACTATTCTAGTTAACATTGTGCTTCCTACATTTTGATAATTTCACGGGATGGATCATTGCTATATCCAGGATGACAACGCCACTTGTCATGCTGTGACGCCCACCAGAATCTGGTATGCTGATAATAATTGCATTTCAGAAACTTTTCAAAACATTTCCCCCAGATATTACATTTTGTTCAATATTTATCTTAATTTGTACTTCCTCCTTATCATTGCTAGAGAAGTCAATGTTTTGCCCATTGTTTTCATATTTATTTATTTTCAATTGTTGGTTGGTGATATTTACAATTCCAGCTATCAACTTATCTTCACATTCAGTTTCTTCTCTTGATAAAGAAATCGATGTAGATTATTTTTCAATGCCGTTAGAGCTTTCCGAAATTTTATATAATTTTTCCATTTCCATTTGTTCTATTTCAATAATTGACCAATCACGTATAACCCATGGTGCGTTTATCTCAACGTCATGAACTTCGTCACTTTCCTTATAATCTGTTTTTACTTCTTGGTCCCGACGTTTATTTTCTTCTGATGTACATTCTGCTAGACAATTTTCAATTCCAGCAGCTGATGTTGCTATTTGTTTATCATTCTGAGAGCAGTCCATGTCAATGTTGTCATTAATTACGTCATGGGTACTGTCTTCTTTTGATGTCACGCTTTCAATGTCAGATGTGTTTCTTTGGACTGTAGAATCATCCCATGGAGTATTTTCTATTACTTCTTTAATATCCTTTTCACTTTTCTTTCTGTATCGTAATTCTTCTATTTCATTTTGTTCTTCAATCTCAATTGACCATTCCCTTACTATCCATGGTGCGTTGGTTAATGCCTCATGATTTTCCTTTTCTTTTCCAAATTCTACTGTTCTTTCTTGATGATTATCACAAATATGATTTACTATTTTTGATTTATTATCAAAAGGTTTTTCAGACTGGTTTCTTTGAGGTCCATATTCAACTTCTGTTGTTCGATTACTGTCTGCTTCA
>JAPDSC010015976.1:0-10787 GCA_026290005.1 Latrodectus geometricus | reverse complement strand
GTTACTGGACATAAAATGGTGACTTTTTCAATCACCCAACTTGCATCGGTGGACTCTAATGATGCATCAAAGATTAGCAACGAAATTATAAGCAAAGCTGATGGAAAGATATGCTGCAAAACAAACGACGAAAAAGACAGATTGGCAAAATCTGAGCAGCTTCCCCCACTGCAAATTATCTGGCCGTGGGTGGCCATCTTTGCTGTTCTCCATGCTGGAGGCGTGTATGGATTCTACCTTATGTTCACATCGGCCACGTGGAAAACTAATGTATTCAGTAAGTACATTTTTTAATAACTTATGTGTATTTTTCCATTTCCTGTGTTTGTATTTAGGAAAAAATTGTTTGAGAAATCAAGTCAGATTTCTATTCAAAATCCCTTTTCCTAGTGTTCTGTAGAAATTCAGTGATCTTAAATTCTCTTCGAAATTGTGTTCAAGTCTAAAGTTATCAAAGTTCATTAAGAATTACGTGTAAATAAGGAATGGTGTAATCGCTTAACAACATGCAGAGGATATTTCACCATTAATGTCTATTGTAAGACATTTGAGCAAGTATCTCGATTTTCATATTAAGTTTTTTCATGAACAGCAAGATGGGAGAATTCATTGGTTAAAAATAAAGTGACATGGAAAATTTTGAATCCTGGTGAATACGTGTAGTGAAAGAAAAAAATCAAAGTGCATTTTCTGTTTCTTGACAATATGTGAGATTAAACTTGAAATTATTTCCAAGAGTGGCACAAGAAGCCATAATCAGAAATGTATTTATAAAGTAAGATAACTTACAATGTGTTCCTTTAGAGACGAAGTAATAAATTAGATCAAATAGTCATCACTCCCAAGAAAATTGTTTTAAATTAAAAACAATAATCTCTGGAATTACAATTTTATTATTTTTTAACTCCTGTATGCTCAACATTTTCAACAAATCTTGAACCACAAAATTTATATGCAAAATATAATCATTCTTCAAAATGTTTATTAAAAGTGAAATCATTACTACTCAAAGAACCTTAAATATTTTGCCTTCCCAAATATTTATAGTTTAATTGTAAATCAAGAATCACTTCTGCCGTGATTAAAATATCATGAAATATTTCAATAATACTACTATATATTTTGAGATTAATAAACGATTTTTTCTCAAATGCAAAAAAAAAAAAGAAAATCAGAATTTTATTATAGACTGATTTATTTGTGAAAATAAATTTTAAAATTGCAATTATATTTTACAAAATATTTTGAATCATCATTCTAATATTTTTTTAGAACGAAGGCATTTCTATATTTTAATCATTCTTCACATCAATTTTAGCCTTAGTATACCCTAAAGTCCATGAGATTTCACAGTTTTGTAGTTGATTCTTATGCTGTCACATAAACAATGGGCTAATTGTAGTTTTTCACAGCTTGTTCTAATATATGGTCTTGAATTTCTGTATAATCTTAGTGTGTGTACTTTACGTCAATGATTGCACAGTCTTGCAGTTGATACTTATGCTTTTACGTAAGCAATGAGTTGTAGTTTTTCACAGCTTGTTTTTATCTATGGTCTTGAATTTCCGTACTGTTTTACTGTGTGTGTTTTAAGTCAATGATTGCACAGTTTTGTAGTTCATTCTTAAGCTTTCATAAGCAATGCCATTTCAGCTTATAATAATTTTTCAAAGTTTTATAATATATGTGGGCTTGAATTTTTTTCAGCTGTCGTCATGGATATACTATGCGCAACAGCAGTTACAGGTGGAGCTCACAGACTCTGGTCCCATAAAGCATTCAAAGCTAAGCTTCCATTGAGGCTATTTTTAGCTTTTTTCTTCACTGCTTCGTATCAAGTAAGAAGCATTTTCATCATATAATATTTTTGTAAAATTAAAAATTAACATTTTTTTTAAAAAATATGGTAACAAGGGAAGTTGTTTTAATAATTACTAAATGATAGACAATGCATTATCAATAATGCAGATTATGATGCTTATTTTTGAAAAAAGGGTTAATTTTTTCATTATATTTAGTAACTACACTAATCAAATATATTAATATGAGTTTATAAAAATGAACATACACTGACCTACAAAAGTTAAGGAACAACATATTTTTCGAAGCTCACCATAAAAATGTGATAAGAATAAAATTTATAATTTATATAAATGAGACAAAAATGAACTTACGTAAATTTATTCAAAAACGCCAGCTACCATTTTTTGATAGAAAAGAACGGATATATATGAGTGAAAAGACATGAGACTTTCGTAATTACACGTGTAATTTTTGTTAGCAGCTACGTTAACAGTAATCAGTGTGTTCCCTCAATATCTGAGAGAAGTTGTTTGCCCTATTTGTTAAGTTGGCGACCATTCGAATGGAAAGAAATGGGATGTCACAGGCTTATATTGCTTGATGTGCCTCGCAGTCATCCGTCTCTGGAATTGATATCAATCTGAAGCTTTTGTGTCCAGAAGACAAGTTCCAGGCTAACTACGAGCAACAGCACTTGCAGTAGACTATTTTATAGCTTTTTCGGATCGAAAGGAAAAAGCATTTCTGTGTCGCATCTTATTGAAAAGCGCTCAGTAGCGTCAAAGAGAACAAATCTACGTGTATGGCTCAAAGGCGTCTGCACCATGTAGTTTTCCGGATGACAGAGAAGGGCCCGTTCATCTTCGGCAAGAGATCACGTTTCCTGGACCAGACAGTGATGAGCTTCTATATTTTTACAGACAAGTCTAGATTCACAAAGGAAGGTGCTTGTTGATTTGGAGGGAACTAAGTACCAGATATAATTAATCCAACCCTGTTGAAAGACACAGTTACCGTGATAATGAAATAAGGTTTTGGGTAAAGATCTTACTCGGTAGTCATACTGATCTGCGTGTTTTCCAAGCAGGAACTGTGACTGATGTAAGATACTTAGTTTAAATCCTTGATCCATATATTTTTCTTAAATACTGGTGAAACTGGCAATAGTTTTATTCTGATAGATGATAGTGCACGACTTCATCAAGCTGTAATTGTTAAAGAATATCTTGAGAGTCTTGGTTTGGATCGAATAAAATGGCTAGCTCGATCTCCAGACCTAAATTCTGTAGATCATCTGTGGGTCGACAGATTACTGCTTTTAGTCTCCCTCCAACGTCTGTAGGAGAGCTGAAAAAACAGCTTACTCCGTATCTCGTCTTTACTTCCTAATTCGTAACCGACACCTTTATAGACAGCATGGAAAGTCGATCGCTAATGCATTCAAGATAGGGGCGGGGATGTCCCTTATTAAAACTCCTTTTTGTTATGTTTCTCTCTATGACATTTTACCACTAATTGATTATAATTTGTGGTAATTTGTGCTTTGATTATAATTTTTTTAGAAATAGACTTTTCCAGCGTGATTGTTTTTTTGTAAATCACTTTGCGTTTTTCTTACGTTTCTGTTTCAATCAATACATACCTGTTTTCTGCACATATCATCAAAATTTGGTGTTTCTAGATTCATTCATTTGCAAATTAAGTGTGAAAAACCTGTTGTTCCTTAAATTTTGGAGATCAGTGTAATACCTGGTTATGACAGCCGTGTTCATTGATAGTTGGTTAAACACTCAAAAGAAATCGTTCCTTTTCATTTATAAGTCACAATTTCTTTTAAGTGAAAGGATACCCCTTGAAATAATAATTTAAGTGTAAGAGCCTTCTACTTTATTCTTGTTTCCGAATTACGAACACACAGTTTTTGAAGTAGCGATAGCACACCCACAAGGAATCTCTTACAAAAGAAACCCCCACTTTCACTTCTCGAAAGGTTGAAATGTACTGAAAATAGCCTGTATTAGTAAGAACAGTATAATGTTGTTACGAGATGTGATGATGCAGAAATAAAGATAAGCATCTAAGAAACAAACAATTTATTCGCAGCTCTCAGTCAAAAATAGACTACAATTTCTTCAGCTTGGAGTAATTGCATATGTAAGCTACATGTATTAACTTGACTTATTTGCCATTAAATGACTTCTACACATAGCCATGTCAGGACGTTTTAATAAATATTGCAGTCCAGTAACAAAGTAACAACCTCGCCTTTAGTCATTCTATATATTCGATTTTGACGGTCGACGTACATCAACTCTTCGCCCTCTAGTGGCGATTTTACACTTCTCACTCATAAGACAAAAAACTCTATACAATTTCTATAATATAGAGATTATAAACAGCAACTTTCAGTGCTGGAGTGATTTAACTTTTGAACAAACTTTTAGTTGACTTTTAACTGACTTACCACTTAACTAAAGCTGAATCTTCTGAAGTCCCCAGAACCTTCCATATTAAAGCTGTGGCAACGTAGCCACAAGAATCTCTAAAAACAGTATTAAGCTCGCATCTTTCATATTCGATAGGGAATCAAGCTCAATCACAAACTGGATATGGTCTCATAAAGATCGCATTGGCACCAGTCAATTTGTGGGGTGAAACAAACTAGAATCGGAATTAATTATGGAGGCTTATTCTTCTGCATTTGTTAGATTGTTAAATTTTTGAATGAAAGTCATATCGCGATGTTCGTAACTAGCCAACGTGAAACAGTGGCTAAATTTCATTTCAAAATTTTTATAAAAGTGTGAGTAATACATTTAAATCGCAAATTTCAATTCTTTTAAAGTTTCTTATCAGTTCCGGAAAGAGGCGCTACGTTGTACTGCTGCGATGTAATTAGTACAATGAAACACTTCGTTCCAGAACTCACCTGATTTCAAGAATAAAGGTGATGTTTACGCTTTTTCCAATACGCCACAAACTGAGCCTCTATTGGAACGAGGACGAAAAGAGTCACGACTTCAACATTCAATGACTTCGTAACTAAAGAAAATATTAAAGCATTTCTCTTCTCATTCGATTTTATTTTAGTTGATCTATACAAGAGATCTAATTTTGCAGAACAAAACGATATTTTGAACAATAAGTAAATATAGTAAAAAAAAATTTAGTTTATACTGTTAATTTTCCATATGGCAATTGTTCACGAAAACTGGGTTCAGCACATATATATTACAGAAGGTATGACCAACGCGTTCCATGTTTCTAATTAAATGTGGCAAAAATACAACTTTATGCTTTCTTTGATGTGGATTGAATATTTATCACAAAAATCTTTCGTGAAAGTGTTCTTTGTTCAATTTGTTCGTCTTCCGAACTATTCGTTAACCGAATATATTAGGTTGGGGAAAAAGAAATCCATTATTTTTACGTGAACTTTATGTAACTTCTTTTGGATTCACTTTGTAAAAATGTTTAAAACAGCTTTCAGGTAGATTTTTAGGTCTTGCGCGTTACGACTGCTGACTTGCGGTCAACTTCGACCATTTTTGATATTTTACAGACATTTTCGACGATGCTGTATCTATATGTTAGGTGCATCTCTAACATCAAAAATACCCGAATGGAATCGACGAAACAAGAATTGTACGTAACTGGTTGTTACAGTCTTATATAGGACGATAAACACCTTTCACAATTTTACCCACCCGGTTATCTTTTTCGCCGTTACAAGAGAAAAACGAAAATGTATAGAATTTTCTGTTTGTTGTCTTCCATTTTTAAAACCTTGTACTCGTAACTGAATTAATCAAACAAAAAACCGCAAGAGGATATTTTAGTGTCAAATGTCACCTTTCCAACGAGCATAAATCTGATATTGTTTGATAGATACCTCACGAGATATCGATCACTATAGACGTCTACCGAAAAAATAATGGATTACTTTTTCCCCAACTAATATATATATATATATATATATAATCTGAACAATAATTTATTCTTATTATTTTCATTGGATAGAAATACATTTTTTAAATTTGATATTGTGAATATTATACCTAATGTTATACTAGTATTAAGATATGTTTAATGGTGCAGTACATATGAATCGTTTTAAATCAAAGTTTTTTAACTGTAAATAAATTGAATTGCATGTATTTTTTCCATAGTTTTCAATTTATCATTGGGTGCGAGACCATAGAGTTCACCATAAGTACTCAGAAACTAATGCGGATCCTCATAATGCAAAAAGGGGCTTCTTCTTCTCCCACATAGGATGGTTATTATGCAAACGGCAGCGTGACTGCTTGAAAAGGCTGAAAGAAGTCGACATGAGTGACATGTGGGCGGATCCTGTTGTTAAATACAATTACGTGTGAGTACTCTGTTTACTTGTGAGTACTGTATTACAAATGCACCGCGATAATTAATTTACATTTCTGAAATAAAACTGGTGAAATTCAAAGATGCTTTTGAAATGTTTTAATGGTATTTTTATATCATTTGTTTTCTAGGAAATAATAAAATGTATCAAATCAAAGAATTTCTTATAGGCTATTAAATTTCTTTGTATCCATCTAATTTGAAGAGAAACATTTATACTTCAATATTAAAGATTCATTGAAAATTTTTTAAAAGAAAAATGTTAAGTTTTTTATAAAATAAATTTTAAAAAAATCACTGGTGGACAGTGAAATATTTATTATTGTCGACTATCCCATTGAATGACAATAATATACATTTGTTATTATTATATATGTTTAGATTGAATTTAATGAAATATAAATTGTTTGTTTTATGCAATAAAGGTTTTGCAAAAAAATATCTAATATATTGCGACATTAAAATATTTATAAAACGTGAACAAATGCAAATATTAAATAACTCCAAGTTTAAATTCAAAAGAACGTGTAGAAATTACCGATAGAAATCAGAATCGCATATAAAATCTGGATCAAAAATGAAACCTTCAAATAATGGAAATATATTAGGTTGGGGAAAAAGAAATCCATTATTTTTACGTGAACTTTCTGTAACTTCTTTCAGATTCGGCTTTGTAAAAAGGTTTAAAACAGTTTTCATGTAAATTTTTAGGTCTTGTGCGAAGCTACGACTGCTGACATGCTGTCAAGTTTGATAATTTTTGATATTTTAAAGACATTCTCGACGATGTTGTATTCATGCGAGGTGCATCTTTAGCATCCAAATACCCAAACGGAATCGACGAAACCAAAATTGTGCGTAACTGGTTGTTACAGTGATATATATGACGATAAACACCTTTCACAATTTTAGCCACCTGGTTAACATTTTCGCCATTATAAAAGAAAAACTAAAATGTATCGAATTTTCTGTTTGCTGTCTTCCATTTTTAAGACCTTGTACTCGTCACTATTAATCAAACACAAAACTGCAAGAGGATATTTTAGTATCAAATGTCACCTTTCCAATGAGCATAAATTTGAAATTGTTTGATAGATACCTCACGAGATAACGATCACTACAGACGTCTACCGAAAAAATTATGGATAACTTTTTTCCCAAACTAATATAAGAATGAATGAAGGACTCAATATAGAAAACAGTAATAAGCGATAGTTGCAATTATAAATTCATAGATCTCATGCCATACAAATCAATGATTTTACACTAAAAAATGAGATTTTGCGCCGATTGCATAGATGTTTTTATGCCTTATTCTTTCTTTGTCTTATCCCATTTAATGTCCTGTGTTTAATAAGGAACTTTAAAAGCCTTTTTTTGATAAGCTCATTCAGACTTAATTTTGATTCTGGTGGTGTTGAGATGATTTTATAAGTAGGATTAACAATAAGAAAATTATTATATTATATTGTTAAAAATTATTAGGAATTTATAACAGCGCTTTAATGCATAAAAAATAGTATTACAATTCGAAGCATTACAGAATTGTTCGAAGTCTCACTTATGAGCATTAATGCAAGATTGAGGCCTATGCTGGAGGAATTAGAAAACATGTTCAAATATAACAAATGTTTCGTCAATGGAATTTGCAATGTTTTTTTATTGCTGGAATATATTCTTAATAAGAGTTTGATTTTTTATGTATGCATGTGAGAGAGATTTGTTCTCGTACTTTTTCTCTGAGATTGTTAAATATGAAAATTGCACTATGAAGTCGCTAATGATAATTTAACCTATGAGTGGCCGCCCAACCTGTCTAGTGGTTAGCGTACCTGACTACAGATGGGTGGGACCTGGATTCGAATCCTGGCTCGAGCATGGATGTACTTTCTCTCTCTCTCTCTTTCTTGTCTTTGTCCTTTCTTTGTGTGTGAATGGTTGCCTACCCTATAAACTGGTACCTATGGCATGTGTGTACTGAGGAAGTCGGACTCCACACCAAATATGGTTCAGTTGGAAAAGTGGAGCAGCGCACCCCATATTGCCAGCCTGGCTGGCACACGACAACAACAACAACCTATGAGTGAATTCCATGATGTCATTTGTTACAATATTTATAATGGGTTGACTTATACTATTACAATATCAAACAAAATGCGCTGTCATTCATTAGCTTTTTAACTGAAAAGGACAGAATGAGCTTTGGTGGATTATTCTCTTTACAGTTTTCCTGCTTTTTAGTATTTATATCTTTATTATGCCATTATTTAGTATACTTTTTAATCCATATTTCTATATGATATATTAAGTTTAGGAAAAAGAAATCCATTATTTTCACGAGAACTTTATGTAACTTCTTTAGGATTCGCTTTGTAAAAAGGTTTAAAACTGTTTTCATGTAGATTTTTAGGTCTTGCGCGTTACTACTGCTGACTTGCGGTCAACTTCGACCATTTTTGATATTTTACAGACATTTTCGACGATGCAACGATCCATATGTTAGGTGCATCTCTAACATCAAAAATACCCGAATGGAATCGACGAAACAAGAATTGTACGTAACTGGTTGTTACAGTCTTATATAGGACGATAAACACCTTTCACAATTTTAGCCACCCGGCTATCTTTTTTGCCGTTACAAGAGAAAAACGAAAATGTATCGAATTTTCTGTTTGTTGTCTTCCATTTTTAAAACCTTGTACTCGTAACTGAATTAATCAAACAAAAAACCGCAAGAGGACATTTTAGTGTGAAATGTCAGCTTTCCATCGAGCATAAATCTGAAATTGTTTGATAGATACCTCGCGAGATATCGATCACTACATACGTCTACCGAAAAAATAATGGATTACTTTTTCCCTAACCTAATATTTTTGTTCAATTTGTATTTATGTAAATATATTCAAATAAAAACCATTATTTCCAAACAAAATATAAAGCACATACACCTTGATTTTTACAGCGACAGAGATAAATCGGCAAATTATGTAGAAAAAAAAAAGCGAAAACTGCGCAGGAAAAAAAAAAAAAAACCATACACAGTTTTACTTTCGATTTGCGAAATAGTACTATTTTTTTTTAAATTTAAAACGTGAAAAAAACGTTGGTGATTTTAAGTTTACTGAGGAGTGAGGAAGATACGGTAACTTTTTTTCAGAAAAAGACGTATTCCCTCGCAATAAAATATGCGTAAATGGACACGAAATGAAACTGTATGTAAAGGAAAGTATGTGCAGGTGCAATGTGAAAAGCTGTCACATCAAAAAAAAAAAAATAATAAATAAATAAATAAAAAAATACGTGGATCCAATTCTTGGCTCAGAGATGGCAGAATGCCATTGTTAACAGCGCTGCATTTTATGTACAGCTGGACAGAGGAATTAACAATTCTCAAGCGGTACGATAAACAGCTGCACATTTGTCAAAGTATTACGATTCACTTGAACAATTATATGAGGGACATCTGTTTTTTAGATTTATTTCGAAAATTATTTCGTACGATTTAGAGATTCTGGAAAACTAGTGGACGAGAGCTTGTACAAAATGAAAACTCTGACAGAGTACTTCCACAAAAGAAGATATTCGGCTGATAATGCTGCTAAAGCAGTGTTTTTTTTTTTTTTTTTTTACCGTAAAATGGTTGTTTTTTTCGTTACAGTTGAGGATCCTGTGTATGTCACTCTACTTTACTTATAATTGATCTGTGAATTAAACAAATAATCGTTTCCACCAATAACGTTAAATATACAGTTTTGTCCACCCATCAAAAACAAGTCGATTTGTCAGTGGGATTAGCTCTTCAGTGAGCAGTTGGAAATGTTGACCAATATCTTAGTGGGATTGGTTATTTTATATATTATTGGAAATTTGTCTCTCTTGATACCGCTATTAAAAATAGATACTAATTAATCATTAAGTAAAGATAAATTTATTTCATGTCGCATGTAAAGCACATTAAATAATATTTGACTGTTTTTGCAATCAATAAATAAATCATAACATCCACTTTAAGATTAGTTTAAGTCGGCAAGGACGATTTAAATGTCTTTTTATTTAATTTTTTAATATTTTATTTATTTATTTTTTGTTTAGTTTCCGAATCGAAAAGCAAATGCACTAACATCATTGATTGAAAACTGCGTAATTGAAGGATGGAAAATTTATCCACATTGCCATTTAATCGTAAATTATACTTTTAGTTTGCGTGTGTGTGTGTGTAATCGAACAACTCGCGTTTTCAATCAAAATGTAGAAAGTTTGTGTGGATCAGTTAATCGGTGAAAAAAAGGCAAAGAGTTACTGTGCTCGTCACCATCTAAAGTCTTATCTTGCGGAATTCATGTGGGGAAAATCGTACAGAAAAAACAATCATTTGAGTTCATGTTGAAAGAAATCAATGAGATGTGGTAGTAAGAGTAACAAACAATGCGCGAGTGTTTGCAGCTTGGCGACAATCTTGGCATCGTTTTCTTCCCAGTCGCAAGGTGTACAATAAAAATTTTTAAATGAAATTTATTTATTGTTCCCTCTTTTTCTCCTAGGTATTATACACCACAAGTGATATTAGCTGGCATCGTCATACCCACAATACTTCCCATGTG
>JAPDSC010015975.1:0-14378 GCA_026290005.1 Latrodectus geometricus | reverse complement strand
AAATTTTTAGCATATTGTTTTTTGCTAAATTTATACTATAAATATATGCTAAGATTTTTTTTAACCATTTTTCCTTTAATTTTGAACATGAATTATATCAACTTGATTTATTTCACCAATAAAGAAAAAATCATGCAAAGAAGGGTTAAACAAAAGTTTTTTTTTGTTTCTTGTATCATCAATTAAATATAATTAATCATGCTGACGATAATATGTATTTTAAAATTTCAATATACATATCTAGTTAAATTTTAGAAAATACTCAGTTTATATAGGAAACATTGATATTTTTAAACCAATAAAAATTTATAAATTTAAGAATTATAAATACATTGGTAAATGTTATTTCTGGATGATGTAAATGTTGAAAATTTCTTAACGCTATAGTTTATAAACTAAGTATACTATTAGATATAACAATTGATAAAGCAGAATTCAGTGCACTTGTATTCAACTTTTGATATCTTCAAATTTGAATAGTTTTAAGATATCAAAAGAAACAATAATTAATAAAGAAAGAAAGAAGAGAGTGGCTACAATATATAAAGCTTAGCTTTATAATTGTAAATTATATAATTGTATTATATATTGTTAACAATTGTATAAAGCTTAGCTTTATAATATGTATGTATTGAGAGACTATACTACCATTGTTACTAACATCATATTCATAAAAAGATAAAAAAAAGTTATGACCAAAGTACAATAAATGGAATGATGAATCGTGTAGGATACAAAGAAAAGTAATAATAAAAAAGTAACAAGTGAAACTAATGAATTGCAAGTAGAGCACTGTCAATAAAAATATTAATTTAAATTTAGAAATCTTATTTGGATAGATGAGGTTAGAGAACGGTTTTGAAATGATCTAGTGGAGATATTACAACATTAAAGCATTTCTTTTATTTCGAGGATGTTGGTATCACCATCCATCTATTTATATTAAACTTCTGATGACATTAAAAATCTATAATAAGTTTCTTTTGTAATGGTAAATTTTTTATGGATAGAAGAAATTATTCTTCCTAACGATATAGTATTGGGAATTTCAATAAGTAAGTACTAAGAGATCACAATTAGTGAACACGACGGATCTTCGGCTAAGCCGGGATTCGAGCTCGCCACCTTTTGGCAACGAAAATGACGCCTTAACCAACCAGGCCACCGCGGTCTTTCTATGTTACGTAAATGAATCTTATTATTATTTTAACAAACATATTTCCAAATAGCTAATATTTGCTAGATTCTAGTATATGCAATGTAGTGCAAATTAAAATCCAAATCTAGTCCCTGTAATATATACCACTGCTTTCATAGTGATAATGGCATAGAACTAGGTTTCATTCAAATTTTATAATATATTGTACGTGGTTCGGGCTTCGTGTTGGTTGAGAGTAGATAGAATAATCTCTTAAAAGTCACAGGACTTATTCGCAGCGAATTTAACAAGATACCGGAAATTCAATATATAGAAATTACAATTTAAAAGCTCTAATTCAGCTAGTACAACAGGAAACAACTTCAAATCACAGAAGTCACTAATACCTCAGACAGGCAACAGCTTCTATACATTAGACTTGCATTCAAGACTGATCGTATTCACAGTAACTCTTCCATGCCGGGTGACGATATTACTTGGCGTAAAATTCTAAGAGTTTCTGGAAGGTTTTAGTCTATATCGCTTAATATTGGTCCTAGATCTTCGTTGATAGCTTTTTCAAAAGATATCTATTCTCGCCAAGTTGCCAAGAGTCTCACCAAAAGGTCACCAAATCATCAAATCATTGTAAATGCCACTTTTAACATAGAATACACTTAAATTGTGCAAGTTTTGACCAAAATTGGAATATCATCTGTCGGAAATATTGTCAGACAAAATATATTAATAATTTTTATTATTATATAAGTAATGCTTAAATATCTGCTTGATGAAACTGTTTAAAAATATAAATAACGTTTTTCATATCTGTTTGAGATATTTTGAGGCAAATGATATAAGTAACGTTAAAATTTGTACCAATATATAACTTAAAATTATTAAAAATTTGAGCTATTTATTTGCAATGTAATTTCTAAGTTCTGCGGTCATTTTGAAGTTTGCAATGTTTCAGGAAAAGCACGCCTGTTTTATAGATAAGTTTGTGAATAAAAATTCAAAGTAGAGCGGCAGCTAAAACTAACCAATTTGGGTTTACAATGAATTTTTTTTAACAATGAATTAAAAGTAGTATTTATAGAAATTGAGGTATCAGAAATTATTGATAAATAATTCCCTTCTTTTCATTAATTGTAAATTTGCGTCAAATTTTTATATATTTCGCATAAACATAGATACATTATCTTCGAATATGTTAACAAATTGTTTTCATGGTAAATAAAGTGATTTAGTCATAAAATTTGTAATGGAATTTTATCACTTAAAATATACAGAAAAATATTAATATTTTGAATATTTCCTGAAATAAATAATCATTTTGATGTTGAAACATCATTTTCTGCTTTATATTTTGAGAATTTTAAAATTTAATACTACAGTTTAAATATGCAAACTAATTTATTTTGAAAGCAAGAATTTCATACTTTCTTTTATTTTATAATACTTCGTTTTAGAGAAAAGTATTAAAGAAATTCGTATTTTGCATTTTTTATCGCATATATATGTTCAGATTTTGTATTTCTTAAATTTTATTTAAACATTCCTCGAAGAACACATTTTCATAAAGTTTAAATTTACATTTGATTTCCTGTGTAAAAAATTATAGAATAGTTTTTAAAATTTCCTTAATAAAATATTTTGTGTAAATTTAGAATATTTTGCTACTATAGTCACATCATTTGGCAATAATTTAAATAATATTCTATCATAAATATGTAAATTCTAACATCATCTATGATTATTTATTAACAGATGCGTCTCGTCGTCGGGTCATTTGTATACTTTATAATGTAATTATTGTATAATTATATTCTATAATGTAATATAATTTATATTATAGAATATAATTATAATATATTTTAATAGCAACTGTAATGAGCTTACAAGGAATAATTAATGCAAAGAAAAAGAAGTGCATAATTAGAGCCATGGGTTGAAGATCTACTATAATGCAACACTTTCCATGTATCTTTCTTTAGAGTAGGGGTGGGGAAAGGTTAAAACTTATTATTTCAAACTTACTTGTAGAATTAAGCTTTTTAAAATGATTTTCACTTGCTGTGAATTTTTATGGCGCAGCTTGTCCAATTTTGGACCTTGCGCCACAAAACCCAACCAACTAAATGCTCAATTTTTATGATGGTGAACATGGAGAGATAACTGCTGTATTTTGCTGATTGAACGTACGTTTGCGATTGTAGAATTATACTTTATATGCGATATTTTTACAGAAAGAAAAGTATTGTGCAAGTCATAAGAAACCTTACGATTTTCAACCAATAAACTTTTCACTCGGTGTTAAAATCAGTTTGCAATATATAGCTCTTTACTCGTTCTATCGGGGTTATCCTGATCATGATGGTGTTGTACTCAAGATGTTCCTTGGAACTCAAGGCGTTCCTTGATGATTTACCATTCTATACATTTTCATATTATGTTTTTCTATTTTACTCTAATCATGGAAAATGTTTCCTTTTTAATGATTCATTTATTTATAAAGAATCATTTGATCACCACTTATCATTTACCAAATTATTAATTTTTTTTCACTTATTACAGGTGAATGTGACTCAAATAGATTGCCCTCTTCTTATCCGATGTGATTAACTAGCGCTGCATTCTTAATACCTATTGAACATTAGTGACACAGAGAAGAAAGCTTTGAACTATCATCTTTAAAATGAAATATATGTATTTGTATAGTTTAGAATTAGGTTGCAAAAATAAATATAAACTTTGTTTTGAAATAATCAACGTTATAATGAAATTGGTATTATAGTTAATACAACTTGGGCCGAATTTATGATGAGCACTACAGACGCGCGCGTATCGAATTAAAAAATCTGTGCTGAACTTGGTTCTTTAAAATTTCCTTTATTTACTATAATTTCTACCCAAAACGATCAGAAAGGCATAATTTCTCAGCCCCAGTTAGTTTTCTCTCTTTTATTGAAGATACAGCTTTTCTGGGAGGATGTATCCTTGGATTAGTATTACCTTTCATATTTCTATCTTCGGCTTTGAGCTATCTTGTTAATATAATTTCATGTGATCTGGCTATCACTTTATAGGGGGAAAAAAACGAAGAAAATACATGTGTATTCACTAAAAAAATCAAAGTTAGTTAAGTTAAAAAGATTCAAAATATTTTTAATATCTTGTAAATAATTTTACAAGGTGTTTCACATTAGAATTCTTTATAAATAAGTTAATTTCTAATATTCTCCTTTGTATTTCTTCTCTTTTTTATATAATTAACCTTAATTAATACGAAATAATATGATTATATTTAATTATATTGTGTTCATTTATGAGACGCTGCATGCCAGGCCATAGTGGGGAAACAACAGTTGCTGTAACAACTTTCTTTAGAGGTTATTAATTTTTGATTAAGTATAAAGTCTAAATTATAACAAAGATTTAAAATTTATTTTACAATGCATTAATATGTACGACGAATCAATATGAGCAGTTTCAATAAAAGAGTGACCAGTAATCTGATCCCAAAATAAACACAGTTTGTTTGAAAAGGTATCGGCTATTTATACAGAGCAGTTTCGCATAAACAGAAAAGAAAGTCCGATAATAATTTGCATACGGTTTGAAAACTTTCAGCTGTTTTGAAGACATCGTTTTCCCCGAAGTCAGCGAGTGCCTTAATGCTTTGCCGATGCGGTCTGGAGTCGGTCCTATTGGGGATTCCATGAGGCATCCGGAATTAGTAGAGGTCGCTAACTTTTACCTTGCCGGTATGGCAACGATAGAGCACAGGCGTTTTTCCAACTGGAACTTCGTCCTTTTCTGCTTGCGTTGCTGTGAGTGAAGTTCGCGTTTAATTATTCAGAAAGTTTAATTGCTGGTTTTCGAAGATATTTCTTGCTTTTAGTTATTCGTGGTGAGATCTTGCCGAGGATTGATTTTGTATTTAAAAATGCTTTTTTCTGTGAGCACCTTTCCAAGCTGTTATGCAACATAAGGAAGAATATCGTGAAATTTAAAGGTAAGCGCTTATTTTTTTCTGTTGTGCTTTTTATTTAAGTATTTCGTTCGTCTGTAGTTCCGCTACAATTCTATATGACAATGAAGATAATCACTATATTTAAATCAACAGGATATCGATTTTCGCTATATTTAAATTAACAGGACATTTCATTCTCAATAACACAATATTAATTATAATGTTAAAGGGCATTATACTGTTAAAGTAGCTGCCACTATCACATGAATATTCAAATTACAAAGCATTGTTAGCCGTATTAAGATTAAATTTAGTTTGTTGCTCTTATATGAATGTATATGAATCTTGCATAAAAAAATCATTGAAAAACTGTTCAGTGACATAAGGTATTAAATATTTTTTTTGTAACATTTTAGATAGTTTAATATCAATAGAAGATAATAAATTTTTAAGATTCATTCAAAAACTTCTACGCTCAGATTTTTCCTGTTGCATAGAACATTAATACAGAAAGTAATTACCAGAAATATTTAGTTTTCTTACTCCCTTTGCCAATAACTTAAGTTTAACATATTGTTTTAGTAGTCTCGCGACCACGATTTCAGTATTTATTGCATATTATTTCTTTGTCTTTTTTTACATGTGCATGTCTTAATGAAATGCACGCGTAAAAAAAATATTTTAAGTTCATGATATGTAGTTACCAAGCTGTTCATTGAAAGCTGAATTTTTCTGCAATGTAGACTATTTGATTTTCAACTTGATGGTTGTATGTACCTTATTATACTTACATGCTTTTTAAGGAGTCCTTCTTCCACATGTCCCCATCAAAATACATTGCACGATGTTCGTTAAAAATTGTCTTCATCCTAATATCACCACTTAGTAAATAATGAAAATAATGGATTACTTTACAAATTATTTTAAAAATGATAATGAATATGCCTTCATAATTACCAAAATACACATGCAATCAATTGTATTGTTTCATTTTTGGTCTTCAAACAAGTGCGATTTGCCATCAAAGGCCACCAACAAGTTTTTGTCGGGTGACTGGAAACAGGTTGTACCAAATTTCTAAAGAATTGTCTTGCAGAATCGTGGTATTCTGATATGTTTTGATTGAAGTATAAGCTGTTTTTATGTGAATGTGGAAGTATATTTGACTAGACCCTAAGAGTTTGATGATTACTTATTATGCATTTCGAATCAATCGAATTATAATTGGAGCTTTGTGACATGGATCTTTGTCTTGTTAGAATACTCTATTTGATAAAACAACTAGTTAATGCGCAATTATATTCAAATAATTCAAAGCTTTTATAATCTAATTTACCATAACCAGACCAGCCGAGGAAAATGCTCTCCAGAGTGCTTCTACCAACCAATGTATAACCTGCCTGTATGAGTGAAGCTACTATTTTCGTGGAACACGGCATACTTTGATACAACTAAAACATAATAAATATTAAAATTTTTATTTATTCAATACGACGAATCTTTTCTTTTTATCGGTAGTCCTATTTTTATATTCTCAGCCCCTTCGTACTCGCACTTGACAACAGCTCTTATTCAGTAGAAGCAAACGCACAACATGCTTCTGAACACTACGCCATTAAACAGTGTTCACTGAAAGGCCTATTTTGAATACTTTCATTTGATCCTGTATTGCACTGGATTGTCAGATGAGGGAAGACTTGTCTTGTGAAAAAGCGTTTTTTTAAACATTTGTGAAAAAATAATAATCGATCCAAAAATAAGGGTCTATTAGGTAATAATCCAATGACGAGAATGGTCGATTAAGTTGTTAATTGAAAGAAAAGAAACGGTCTATTAAGTAATTATATGAAAAGAACGGTCATTAAATCAATAATCGAATAAAAAGTAAACATCTATTATGTAATTGTATGAACAGAATGCTCGATCAAGTAATAATCGAATGAAAAGCAACAGTATTAAGTAATAATCATAAGAAAAGAACAGTCGATTAAGTAATAATTGTATGAAAAGAACGGTCTATTAGATAATAATCGCATGAAAAGAACACTCGCTTAAGTAATACTCGAATGGAAAAAGGAACAGTCTAAAGTAAAAATCAAATGAAACATAAGATTTTGATCGGTTAAGAGAATATTACACTTTGCATGGTGTTCAATAAATAGATTTTTATAACGTTAAGATATCCATTACTACCGGACATTGAAATAATGAAATATTTTTTACATTTAAATATCATATATAAAAATATATTAAAATTGAATAAAAAACGATATCACAAATGCATGTACATTTGAAATATAAAAGAATTAAACTCAACCTTAGATAAAATATTCCATAAATACACTACTGAACAGCAAGCAGAAAGAGGAGGATACAATTAAGTATGTGAATTAAGTCATCAAGACATTTGATTAAAAGGTTATAAAGCTACTTTTCAAACGTTATAATTGATTTGTAATCTACATTAAATTTCAAAACATTTTTCATGAAATTTTTTAAGCACTGATAATAAATTATAATAAAAATGTTTAATGAAGAAAATGTGAATTTTTATTAGAAAAAAATAACTTTAGATGTAATCTATTTTGTGTTCAAAAAACGTTATAAAATAGTTAGTAGTATTTTTAGTATTTTAATGCAGATTCTGTGGATTTATTATGTAATTATTATTAATGTATATGATTTTTATATATACTTTTTAAATATTTTCATTTTGAATTTATTATTAACTAATTCGTCTTAGAAACATTAAAGATATATTTTAGTGATCTGTGCAGTAAAATACAAATTTAATGCATTATGTTTCTTTTATATTTTATGTTATATACACTGATTCAGAAATATACGTAAAATTACAATTTAACAAACATAATTTTAACAAATATCTATAATGTTCAAATGACAACTACGTCATTGTTGTACTGAAGTAATATTGGCATCAATTGAATAATAAAAATTCGTAAGGAATACATTAGTGATTTATTTTAGTGATCCATGCAGTAAAATGCAAACGTAATGCTATGTTTTTGTATATTTTATACTAGATACACTGATTCAGAAATATACGTAAAACAATTTAACAGATATAATTTGAACAGCAAATGACAACAAAGAGATTGTCATTGTTGTACTGGTGTAATTTTGGCATCGATTGAACAAAACGTTCAAATGATTTGCAAAGGGGGTTTTTGCTCTTGCTATTTCTAAGTAATTTTTTTTAACTAAAGCATGTGATAACAATGTATTTTGAAATCATAATAATTTAATATAGAAAACTACACACTATGGTGCTATTGAAAATAATAAAATCTTTTAATACTAGCAAACTGTTGTAAGCATTTAAAATGTCTTGGAATTTTCAAACTTATAAGATAACTATTAAAATACCCAAATATTTTAAATTCATGTTATATTTAATTTTCATTTATTGCTCCAATGGTATATTTTTTGGTTTCATATGCTTCAACCGATCAAACAATTTCTATTTTGTAATACAAATGAATATGCAAGTAAATTATTGGAGAAAAAATGTTATTCAGTAAATTTGAATGTTAAAGTATTCTCTTATATTAAATGAAATATTTGCATGGTTTTTTAAAATAAATTCTAATAGATTATACTTAGAAATCGAAAATATATTTGAGATGTATTTTATTTAAAAAATTTCAATGCTTAGTTACTTAGTTTCTATGTGCTGAAACGCCAATTTTCTCTAAAGTTTTGATCACGTTCTTAGAAATAAAATGAAGGTTGGAGATTTCAAAGTATAAATGTTTTCTGAATTTCCAAAACGTGGAATATTTAAATGATTTTCTAGGAATCATTCTTCATAATTTAAATTCAATTCAGAAATATAAGCGTCTAACTTTCTCATAAAAATTGTGATTTTTATAAATACATAAGTAGGCAAATATAAAAATGATTTTGTTTTTATAAAGTCATTGGTCACTTAAAGCATTTGTTTATTTTGAGCACTTGTTTTGTAAAACAAATTTATAAATTACGATTTAAATGCTGTTTATAAATGTAATAGTCGAAATAAAGATAATTTTATCAATATATGTTTGATTTCTATGGCTTTTTATTTTATAATATTTTTGAGAAATGATTGTTAAAAGGAAAATTTAATTCACTTTACTTTCATTTAACTAAACAAATTTTGAATAAAAATTTAAATGTAACATTAATTATTGTAAATATATTATTAACAGTTATTGAAAAATAAAATGATTAATTATTTATCTAATATGTAAATTAGAAAAATGATTTATAATAATAAAAAGATTCTTGAATTCAACAAATTTAAAATAGGGTAGTATAAAAATATTATAGACAAAATTAATAATTATATACAAAATAAATATAGGGGTTGTGTATGATTTATTATCTTATAACGAAAATAAAAAAAAATCAATAAAACCATTTGAATTTCAAGTTTGTTAAAAAAAATAACAAATCATAAACAAGAATTTCACATTTGTTATGAAAATCATTTTTATGTATTTTACTATTATTAAAAAGAATTTTTTTGATATTAAGGGTTAAAAAATTTTTATTTCTGGTATGTAAATCATGACAATATAAGACGCTTAACTGTTATAAGAAAATCATTTATAAAAGAAAAAGTTGTAAGCAAATTCTAATTTTTAAAGTAAAAAGCGAAATATTTTATTCTGTTTATTATGAGATTTTCAGGAATAATAGATGTATAAGGTATTGTAAAAACTGTGTAAAAAGTGTATTTATATGAAAAACGTTTTTTGAATCATATAATTACAGGACATAAAATTACCTTAGTGGCATTAATGACAAAGTTTATGTAGAATGTTATTTATATATAATAAATAGTGATCATTAAAGAGCTAACAAATAAAAGTAACAAATTAAAATTTTTAAATACGCATATTAAACTCCTTCAAAATTAGTTTGCCTTATTTTCTATATCTCATCAAAATTAAATAATAAATTCTCTCTTCAACGAAATATAAGGCAAAGTAAAGCAATTTAACTTATACGAAAAAAGAGAAGAAACATCCCATTTACAACGAAACACAGTTAATTTCGTATAAAAAGGACGCTCACAAAGGTGTTTGAAAGTCATGCAAAAATACTTAACAATGATTCAGCTACATTTTGCTATTAAAAGAAAGATGCAATTATAAAAATTAAAAAAAACCGACAGCGTTTATGCATAAAAAAGTTTCAATTAATTTCTCTCGTTGAATAAAAAACCTAAGTTCCTTTATTTGGAAAATTTTTGATGCGGTTTATATTTTTAGGAATAAAAAATTTACTTAACAATATACATTCTTATTTAATGAGTATTCTTGTAAAACTGTTGTCGGTACATAGAAAATGGCATAAAGCAATTTTAGAACTTACATGTTTAGCAAAGTTTAGAAACATAACATATGCCAAAGGTTATCATGTATAAGCAATCAATAAAAATCATGATTAAGAAACTGTAACATACTAATGAAATTGAATATAAAATATCCTAAAGACAAAAGACATCTTTAATTTATTATCTACGAAAAACTTTTTTCTTCAGTTTTCATAACTTTCAAAATTTTATTTTATATAAACTAAGTATAATGAAAAAGACTATCAAAAAATGCCTATAAAATGTTTGACAAAATAAATTAAACGGTGGCATCAGTTAGAAGGTTTAAACTATAGGATTAATTCTCAGAATTTATACTTAAAATTACTAAGAATGAGTTGTAGTTTGTATTAGCTCTATGAAAAATAATTCATTATCTTCTATAAAGTTCTGTAAGCTTGGCTCATACAGCAATTGAATTAAGACAGATAAAAATAAAACAAAGCAAAAACGTTATTTGAGATTTTTTAAGTATTTTTCACATGCGTACATTTCAAAATAGTGAGTTACACTCTATCAACTACTTCAAATACTTCCTAGTCAAGCATTTAGTAACATTCCGTTGTGTAAGGCAAATGGGAATTACTTCTTAACATTTATTGTTATAGAAATTATATGAAATACTTTCTATGTAATGGCAATTTGTTCATACATTATTCAACTCAAATTTTAAAATATTTCTGCTGCATTATTCCTACCAGCCTCTTATATATCAATAGATTGTATCTAATGAATAAAAGTGTGAGCCACTGTAACTCAAAATATATTTATATGTGATGTGTTACATTTTATTGTTAAATAAATATTCTTAAACTGCACTTCTTTGGACAACCTTGAAATTAAATTGGAAATTTTATTTTATGTTTCAATATCGTGTATTGACTAGCACACACACATTAGGATAATACTCTTTTATTGTTAAATTTGAGTGAATTTTTAAATTAGAGAATTTGTATATTTCTGTGTTCATTAATAGTGATTATACCATAATTATAAATTAATATTTTGCCTTTATGAAATAAAGAAATAAAAAATTCTCAAAATAAAAAGAATGAAGAAGATAACCATTCTTTTCATAAGAATATTTAATCAATGTATTGAATTTAGTCTATAAAAATATCCCTTTTGATTCATTTTAATATTAGCAAAACCAAGAAATGAAGAATATTTTTTGTATTGTATGTTAGTACTCAATATCATAGACACGAGAGAGAATTTTGCTTATATAAATTGTTTAATTTTGCTCATATGAGTGTTTTATTTATTTATAAATTGATATAGGCTCATAATTCAATAATATTTTGAGCAAAAATTATAGTATATTACGCCATATTTACCAGCTGTAGCAGTATCATGGTGTTCTTGCAGAATTCTTTGTCGTTTACGGATGCGAACAACTATTTGAGCATCTTCTGACTCCATTTCCGGCGAATAACACCTTCGTTCGTTAAATATCCACGACTGATATAGTTAGCAAAGAATTCATCCTTATTATTTTTTTCAATCCATATTTATTTTTATAATCTGGATTTGCTAACAGTTCTTTACGAATATCACTTGATTTCCTAGTTGGTATATCGATAGAATTTGCGTGCATTGCAAAATTTGTGTCATGGAAGTAGGCTGGTCTCCACAGCCTATCAGTTACAACATTATCCATTCCATGTGTATATCCTATTCTCAAGTTAAATGATTGGATCTTGCTAAGCGTCCCGAGAAAGATTTTATGCTGAGAAGCCATTTAAGAGGCAGCTGTCTCTCGGGTTAGAGCTTATATAATAAGTCGATTTGTTTTTGACCGTTAGAGGGCGTTGCTCTGTTACAGGTCTTAATTGGAAAGATCACAGGCTTCAACATTTCATTTCTTGCCTAAAATTTATAAAAATATTAAAGTAAATGAAATAGAAATTTGAATCTGTATTAGAATGTGCAAGATATTTTGGATAATTCTATTTAAATTGACCCAGCAAACAAGAAAAATAGCATAAAGTAATCGAAATTTCCCATAAAATATGTCTGTTATTTATGAAATCTGTTACCAATTTTATTTATTTTATCAAATTTATTAGGACTAAGGATATCATTAATTCATCTAAATTTGCAACTAAATATTTAAATTTAATGAAATGATGCATATTTATTCATGCCTAAGGAAGTTCGGTAAGTAGAATCTAACATGTTTCTGATTCTTGATACATTAAAAGGATCAGGAAAATTTTATTTCATTCACAAGATAATTTAAAATGGATTTAGATAGGCTAAAGTGTGTGTTGTATTGATCCTTATTTGCACTATTTTACTAAAATATAGCAATATTTAGGGGGATTTGCTTTTCTTTATATTGTTAATACAGTTAAAGAGATTAATTCTATAAATAAGACTGCTTTGGAATCTACTTAAACATATTTTAACGTCGGTTTAACGTATTTTATGCAATTATATAGCAATTAAAAACTCAGTTAATCTTTAACCATAATATCGGATGATATGAAAGTGTACTGGTAAAGAGGTTTATAAGCATAGTGTTCAAGAATAAATATTGTTTGTTATTGAAGGGTCTAAATATCATTTAGGGAAAGAGTAACCTTTATAGAAAGAAATATTCTTTACATAGGTTGTAAACATCGATTGTGTAACGGTTCATCTTACATTTTTTCATTTCATATTAGAGAATTATTTACAAGACGTAAGTTTTTTATTCTAATTTTAAGAATTTAAAGCAATAACGGTTACAAACTTACTGACTTCTCTTGAGTTGAATTAAAAATAAAATAAAGAATTTTTGCATTAAATCAACTTGATAAATTATGTAAAAATTATTTCATTGTAAAAAATGGCATTAACAAAGTGATATAAGCACATTTATTCAAATTGTTTATGTTTATAAATTGCCAAAAGGTAAAGCATTTTGTTTGTTATTTTAATTTAAATTGATTAGAAATTTTAAAGCAGAAACTCCAAATGTAAAATGAATTTATTATTAATGATATATTTGTATTATATAATGCTGTAAATAAAAATACATTAGTTTTTGATTCTAAGATAAAATTATAGAAGATCTTATAAATATTGTAATAGTTATTTTAATAGACCGTATTTATAGTGAAAAAAATCATACTTTTCTCAGTGATCGAATACAAGGACATATTTTCAGTAATTAAAGTGACTTCACTATTCTTAGACAAAATAGTGTTATGTCAGACGGAAATAATGGTAAATGCCTTCTTTTGACATGGATAGTTTCTTTTTTGACATCAGTAACGATTACAAACGATAAAACCCACTCTAAGTACATGATTATGACTAAATTTATTCTTTCTATTTTGGCAAAACTTGACAGCTGTGTGGAGGCTGAAATGTAGGAGTTTCATTTATGCTTATTTTTTATCAGCAAAATTTTTCAAAACAAAAGAGGGAAAGGATTGGGAGATTTTTCTGACAGCTTCTTTTTTCATCTATTGTATTAGTTTATTCAAAAGAAATTTGTGAGGAAATGTTGATGAATTGTTTCGTATATTTATAAATATTTAATTTTTGTTTTGATATCTTATTAAAAGAGTAATCTATCTTTGTTATTATTCAACACATAAAAATAAATACTTCTTTGATGATACGTGTTTTTGTTTCGAAATATTTATCTAAAGTCATAACAAATGAAAAGCATTAAAATCTTTGAAAGAATACAATATATATATAATCGTAGTATTAGTTAATTTTACGAATGTTTTAACATGCTATATGGAAAACTAAATGGAAATTTTCTAATTAGTATATTCAAATTGATTTCAAACATTTTAGAATGCGTAAAACAATTGCTTATTTTTTTCTTTTATTTCAGTAAAAGTATATTTTTATTGTATAAAAGAGTAAGCATCATACAT
>JAPDSC010015962.1:0-20876 GCA_026290005.1 Latrodectus geometricus | reverse complement strand
AAAAACTTAAATTTAATGTTTACGCAACTGATATCACAATCAATGTGTACAAATGGGAAAAAAAATCGACAAATTAATTTGATGATCCTATGTTTTGATTATCTCACTGGCTTTAAAGGGGTATGATTTCTTGTGTGTGTGTGAATCTGTATAATCATATTCCAACAAACATTGCTCCCACTATGTCTAGTGGTTAGAGTACCTGACTACGAATGGAGAGGACCTGGGTTCGAATCCCGCCTTGGGCATGGATCTACTTTCTATTTTTCTGTGGTTTTTGCCCTTTCCTCAGGGGATGGATGAATGTGGTCTGCCTTATAAACGGGTTTGTGGTGGTGTGACGCGGGTAGTGCTACTCACCTCCGTGTCTTGGTTCACAGGTGCCCACCGGGTAATGATAAATGAGTAGTAGTTTCCAGCCTTATTGTGGCGAAAGGTTAATCACCCAAATGCCCACCATTAGAAATAAAAAAAATTCCAATAAACATTTATTAGTGTGAAGAATATATTTTAATATATGTATTTATTTCAATTCTACTACTTGATATCTGGACATTTGCAGAAAAAAAATTTAAGATAGTTTTTAATACATTTGAAATGTGGATTATACAGTGCAATTTGTTTTCAATGACAGAAATATTTTTATGAGTGTGATTTTATACATTTCGGTTAACACAAAAGAGTAAATATATTTCTTGAACTCATAGCTTTGTTAATGTAATAATTAAAATGTTCAGCCTAAATAAATAATGAGAATAAAAGAAATACGTAATTAATTTTGTTGCTTGACAGTTTATGTGTTATTTGAAGTTCTTTAAAATGGTGTACTTAATAAAATAAGCAAAACTCTCTTCATCAAAAAAGTTCGTTTCCTGCTTTAGTTTAAATTCATTATTCCAAGGTCTTCAGTAAGTTGTATAAATCTGTAGTGTCTAATATATTTTTGGTACTAGTTAAAAATTTAAAGATTATGTTAATGTACATGTTAAATCGTCACATGATCACAATTTGATCAAAATTTGGCAGAAAGTAGACAGAATTTTGTGGTTTGGATTATAAGAAATAGGAGCTGATGATAATCATAAGGCGTAAGGTAAATAAATAAATATGTATTATACTTTGAGTTTGGAAAATTAAAACTTTTACTCTTGAAATTTTATTTAGCTTTCTGAGTTCACCATAGCTTTTGTAAATAAAATATATTTCCTTGTAGGAAAAACATTTAAGAAACTTATGACAAAAATTAAGAATAGAATAAGTAAATGCTTGTAAATGATGTCTTAAATATTAAAGAAAACTACTTTAAATGCTATTCAATACATTAAATATCTATTTTTTAAAAGGAAAACTTATTCTTAACTTGTTACTGAAACACAATATATTTTTAACTATTAAAAAACTATATTTACATGTCTCGACTGAATAAAAAAAATAATTTTGTTTGGTTAAAATGAATTTTCTCCAAAAAGCTATCTTCTTTTCAACCAAAAGCTTATTTGTATTGACAGGTGTCTGAACTATGAAATTTTGCATCGTTTTGTATTAACTTATCTCTATTTTGAATTTTTTTCAAATGTCATTCAGTGTATTGTTGATGAAAATTGCTAGAACGTTTTTTATCATAAAGAATTTTCTGTTCTCACATTTTTTGTTTGTGTTCGATTGTAAAATGTGTCAGATTTTTATATTAGAAAGAAGATTTTAGAATCTTAAATTCAAGTTCACTTTTAAGAAAGATCACTTATTTTATATAAAAGGCTCACACCATTTACTTAGAGTTATTTTTGTTTAACAAAAATGTTTTTATTGTGTTAAGATATAAATAAAATTAAGAAAGTTGTCATTGTAATTAACAGATTATCTTAAATTATAGCACATAAATAAGAAAGTAGTTATATTTAAAAGTAAATTAAAAAAATAATATATATAAAACTTAATAGATTGTGAGGTAGAAATGAAATGATTGTGTTATCGATTCTTAGTTTTTGATGTCTAGATTTTAAAGGGTATCTATTAAATAGATATTTCATTTCACAGAAGAATTTAAGCATAAGAAAAAATTGGTTAGTGTTCCTCTAACTCTTGAGTAAAACCCAAGTGAATAATTAAATGTGCTATATATTAATATATGATAGTGTAAATCTTATCTATACACAAATGATTGTTATTATTGGTTATTAATATATTAATGGATTTTATTTAAATTTTATTGCTTTTACACTATTGGGTTTAACATCATTACAGAAAAAAGAAAACAATATAAAGATTAAATGAAATATATGTTATAACACTTTAAATGGTTCATTTGTAGTGATACAAAAGAATACCATATTAAAAAATAAATAAAATACTTTATTGAGACAGGAATATTGGTTGAATTCAAATTTTGGAAAATGTATAGGATAGAATTAAAACAATCAATGAAGTATAGTATGCATATGATATGCCTTCGTAGTAAGCAATATATTTGTCTTGTGATTTTAGACTTGTGATATGACCATTGGTTACAATTTAGAGGACGGAAGAATGACTAAGAAATGAAATAATTGTACACCTTTGTATTTTGTCTAGTAGTTCTGATGGTAAAATATTTTTTTCAATAAATTTTGGTTGTAAATAATTTTTTTTTTATATTTACTAATAGCCCCAAAGTATTTCAAAAATCAATCATAAAATAAATTTATATTTTGAAGGTAAAACCCTACGACGAAGTTTCCTACTGAAAAATCAATTGTAAAAGTACTTATGACTAACATAATTTAACATTTTGCAGAAATAAAAAAACATTCGGATAGAAACAGAATACTTTAAAATCTTTATTCTTTCATAATAAGCATTTTAGTAAAAGTTTACTAAGAGCTAATACTTTAAATATAATAAAAATAACAATAATCATATTGTTTGAATATCTCATTCAAAAAATGTTTAATTAATATCCCTTTTCATTTAAAATAGGTATTTTTAATTTTAAAAATAGCTAAAATAATGATTTTGTATTTTAAATATAATTAAACGGCATGAAAAATATCTGAAAATTTAAATGAAATGAATTAAAATGTATTCAAATTATTGTGCAAAATAATGCAAAAAAACATTTTTTTTAAACTTTAGAAAATACACAAAATTACGTGTTTTTCAAAATGGGGAGAAATTGACATTCAAAATAACTCCTAATAAATAACTATAACTGCCTGACAATACTTTGATGACGTGGTGTGACCGAAGAGATTTTTCTTCTTTCTGGGGTTGCCCAATGCTTTTTGTACATAGGATACCATCTGACAACAAACACATTGCTCAATCAGTCAATATTCTTTGGAAGACAATGTTCTCTTCTGGTTTTTAAAAATGTGAACCTATTTGGGAAATGATTGTATGTATGTTTCAGATTTTGAGGTTACCCCGTACAGAAGAATAACAGCAGCAAGCTCTTGAAGAGAAGGGGAAGTTATTGGTAGAGTGGTAAAATATTACAGAAAGCCAAATATTAATGTTTAATACTTGAAATAAAGGAATTTAATAAAAAAGGAAATTACTCCAATAATTATTAAAAAAATGCACAACCTACATTGACCATCTTAAACTAATAACTATAGAAAAATTCTCAAAATTCTTTTTAAATATATAATTTTAAATAATAGTCTTAACACAGGTCTTCCTAAATAGATATCTAGGCTTCAGTTCAATAGCTTATGAGTTCAATTCTCATTTCAGAGGAAAATGTTTTTATAGTAGTTTGTAAACTATTTTAATTTATCTAATCTGGTAGAATCAGTGAAAAATATGACTGTTAAGTAATAAATAATCTAAGTTTTACGTGGTTATTAAACTATACATAATCTGCTAAATTATAAGAGAGATTTGTATATTATCCATCCGTAAATAGTCCCATTTTAAAGAATAAACTTGTAAAATAATAATCCATACCGCTATTTTATGTATGTAAATGACTGTTATAAATGTTTTTTTTCGCTACGTCAAAATTTAGCAACTATTCTAAAATTAACTTTGAAAACGTGTTGCTTACCTCACCAAAATGCAAATTATTGTATTTGATGAAAATAGTGATGAGTAATATTTATATAAGTTTCTTCTTAAAAAATGCTGACATTCTTGCTAAACCATATTTATTTATAAAAATATTTTACATTTGAAACACCAAAAAAAGCTAATAAATGTTTACATTGTACAAGCATTTATTTTTTTATTCTTTCAATGTCAAAAATATTATTTCAAAAACATAAAACTGAACATTGTATTCAGTTGTTCACAGGTCATTAATAATAAATATGCTGAAACTTTCATTGAATCTAAATATATAGTTTGAAGAATGAATTATTTATGCATCCATTAGTGTGATAGACACATGAAACGCAACATTTTAACCTAAGCAATTTCTTGAATCTTGTCAACGAACGTTTATCATTTCTCTTTTAAAAATTATAGCAAAAAATATAAATTAATTAGTGTTTTTATCTCTTTTATTTATTTCATTTTTTATATTTTTGATGTCTCTCTTTATACGTACATAATATTTTAAAATATGAAGAATTGTTTTTTTTATGAGAGTTGAGTTTTTAATAATTTTAATTTAAATAATTCACATATGTGCAAAAATAAGAGAAATTAATAAGTGTTTAGTAAATGAAACATCTAATTTATAAACCTTGTTCATACTACATATTAACTCTGAATAAGCATCATATATTATATTGTTCATTTTTAATTGAATTTTTTGTATATCATTTGGGAATCATGCATAAATTATATTATTAACTGTAATTTATATACAATTATTGTATGCATAAAAATTATCAAAAACTTTTAAATTTTATTTACTTCAAATAAAGAATTTGAAATATATTCTCATATTAATACATAAATTTATTATTAAATGTGAAATTTATCCGAACCAATTCTTCCATATTATATGTATAAGTGCAAAAATATGTGTATTATTTTTATTATGTATAAATTTAATTAACATGATGAAAGCTTTTATGTATTCTATATACATTTTTCTTTCTAAGTAATGCATGTTTTATGAATAAAAATTCATTTTTATATATTTATATTTAAAATTTAAAAATCAAATATTTTCTACTATTTTTCATTTACTTTTATCGACAAAGTAATACATTGTTGATAAAAATAAATGAAAATAGCAAAAAATATTTTCTTTTTAAAATTTTAAATATAAATATACAAAATATGATGTTTAAACAAATATTTAATTCACTATTAAAGATAATTTTTTAAATGTAAATAGTATTTTAAAATATTTAATAAAAATCACATATTTCTATTGACCATATATTGATTATTTGTTAATCGTACATCTCATTACACACATGATAATTTTTTGAAAATAGTTTGAAAAAATTATTATCCAAACTCTGAATGTAGAGTAAAATTAATTAATTCAATTTTAAGAGCCTAATTTATTCAATAATTTTAAACAAAATGTCTAGATTGCAAAAATTAAATCAGAAAAGGATATTGTAATTTTAATGCATATCAGTGAATTGTGTATGAAAACATTTGGAGTTTGCTATGAGAAGAATAAAGAATTTTCCGTACATAGCATTTTTAATTATCAAACTGGAGTCTGATAATCGAATAACACACCGATTTGAATGTTACCAGGCGTCACGCGAAGAATGCTTGAGAAGACAACAAAGAGCTTGTAACATTTGAAGTTGAAAGTCAAGAGATGTTATTCAGTTGGATTTTTGACACTCACAGAATTTCAATTAGTTACGTTGCTGTATTTTGAAGTGATTCATTGAGAAACATTGATCGTTACACTATGTGAAGTAGAGGGACAAAGAGGTATTTTGACATTCATTTGTGCCTAAGGCTATGAAATGTCTTCTTTTACACGCCTGTCATTGAATTTAGTTGTAGGAATTTGTGATTGATAGCTCATTCGGTCTTTTTAAGAATGATCGCCATCTTATAATTGATTTTTAAGATCTTTAAATGTGATACCTGCAATCAATGTCAACCCTTTGATTACAATGATAAACAAAAATCTCAACAATTAATTCTCAAGAGTTCTTTCATTATTATAAGACACAAAGATTCATCTGAAGTAAAAGAACAAAATTAACCTAATATATATATATATATATATATATATATATATACTAACAATGAATTTATACTTCCAATATATTATATATAGGCATTCAAATCAGTTTAAAATATCAATAATCATTTCTTATAGATTATAAATTTTAAAATTTAATAATTTTAAAATTTCGAAAAGAATATTGGAAAGTTTTAAGGTAATTCATATAATTTCATCAAGTGAAATAAATAACTTTTGATAACTTAATTAAATTTTAGAAATTAAATTTATTTAAAACCATCAAAAGTTTAAGTATAAAATTTGCAGAAGTTTGAGCCTTTTATTCCCTTACATTGATTGTGAGAAACTGGTTTTCATAAGTATTTTGTTTTTAAATATTTTATATTCCTTTCTTGTTATAAATTAAATACTTTTTAATTTCAAAATTTCAATATTATTTTGAATTTTATAAAATAATAGTTGCTATTGATTTAAGTTTCCATTGATTTCTTTTTAAATATACCGACCAAAGAGAAATTCTGAAATCCATATCTTCAGAGAACAGAACTGCATGTTTTTCTAAAACATAAATGTTCCGTTTAACAGAATACTTAAAAAAATTTGTTTCAGTCTGTTAATATGTGATTTAAATGCTAATTAATCTTTCGTCTTTTAAATTTTCAGGAAATCATTTTAAAAATTTAATTTGTAATAAAGATAATTTGGAATATCAAGTACAACTAAAAATGACATCGACTCTCATTAACAAAATTAGTTGCAAAACTTTTAGGAAAAATGTTTAACTTGTTTCATGTCAGGTAAATATTTCTATTTTAATTTTTGGGTGATTTCAAAACATTTGATAAAATAGATCTTGACTAGAAGACAAAATTTTATCTTGATCAATTACCCTTTATTTTGATAAAAATAGAATAAAGATTTTTCACTACAAATTCTTGCCAGATTTTCATTATCTGCTGTAACATTATGCATAAAATGAAGTTTTCCAGTATTTGACTAATAAAAACCTAAGTTTTTATGTTCAAAATATTGCGCAACATATGATGGACCAGAGGTTTAATATTTTGATGGAGTTGAATGAACCAATGTAATGTTTTTTTATTAATTCAACGTATCCATACCATTAGAAAAAACTGCTTTATTTATTGAACGTCATATTAATAATCATTCATTAAATTATCGATCAATTAGAAATACAAACTATTATAATTAGTCTAATAGTTAATAGTAGATGAATAAATTCATAGGGTAGCTAGTACAACTCAGACAAGTCCAGTATAGTTCATTAGATAAAAATTTTATTTACCAGTACTGATTTACCAAAAAAATTAATGAATTTCGTTTTGCTTGTGGCGGAAGAGATTTTAATGTCGGAATCTACATAAATAGATCGAGTATGATTACTGCATTTAAAAATATCATAAATATATATATTTTCAAATAAAGTTTAATTTTTACTAAGTTGACATAGTTCAAAAATATTTATTGTTATTTCTTTAATCATAGTATTAAGAACCTTGTGGTTAAAATTGTAAGAAAAATCATTTTAACAAATTAAAATGTTTAAGTAATTTATACCGTCCACGCGTGATTTAAACCTCCCACATGTAACAAGTTAGTAAGTTTTCTCGAATTTCTAAGCAGATACAGATATTTTTTTAGCATTTTGAAGTGCACTTATAAGATAACAAGTTTAATCAAAAGAAAAAATAATTTTTGAAATGTTGAAAATGATCTCTGAAAACTTTTTAATTTAAACTTCCCTTTACACTATACTTTTTGAATTTGACTGTCTGATTGAATATAGAATTTATTCCTTTTAAGTAAAAAAGAATTCTTTGACATTTCTGAACAGAAAATTGAAGGATATTGAAAACATTTTTCACCGCAATTGAGAAAGAAATTTTAGTTTAAATAAAAGAAGTAAATAATTTTAAATGTTATTTTTTCTTAAATTAAAAATGCATTTAATTCACAGCAAATAATATATCTTTAAAACAAAGGAATCCCGCAACAGAATTGATAGATTTTTCATTTAGAGAAAGATTTAAATTTTACAATTAAATATATGGAAAAGAGAATAATGCATGGATGCTATATTTTTCTCCACAATTGAGAATAAAATTTTAAGTTAAATGAAAGAAGTAAATAATTTTAAATGTTATTTTTTCTTAAATTAAAAATGCATTTAATTCACAGCAAATAATATATTTTTAAAACAAAGGAATCCCGCTACAGAATTGATAGATTTTTCATTTAGAGAAAGATTTAAAAATTACAATTAAATACATGAAAAAGAGAATGATGTTTGGATGCTATATTTTAGTGAAATATTTAATTTATAGAAAATAAAGTTTTGATGAATATTTTTTAGGAAATTAAGGGAATAAAAATGGCTTAAACTTGCTTGTAAATTTGAAGAAGTTAGTTAATTGTTCTTTGAACAAATCTCTCTTTGACTTTTATTTGCATAAATTTAGGTTTTTTTTCTCTAATTTCTTTGTTATCGACTAACACTTTTGGATTTATGCAAGCAGGAGAGAAAAAATGTTACTTTTCATTTTAATATGACAGAGAGTAATTTACTACATTTTGTTTCTTATATTTCAGACTTATCAATCTTACAAAACGCAGCATTTATTTATTGGATTTAGCTTTGATTGAAAATCAGAGAAAAATGCTGATACATTTTTATGGTTAAATATTGTAAACTTAGCATTGCCTTAGTCTTTGCATTCTAGGAATGAGATCACTTGAGTGCACGATTTAATGATAATGTTTTATTCTCAATATATGTGTATTGGACTAATAGACTTTGAGATAGTATGAAAAACTAGATTTTGTTTTTCAAGCTTTTTCCTGAGCTTACATTTCCTTCTTGCATTTTCATAAAATTTGAACAATTAAAAAAAGAATCAATTGTTACCACGCAAATGTTTTAAATTTTCATTTTGTGCATTAATTAATTTTGATCTTGGTATTACATTGTTTTTCTCAAACTCTTAGGTATTTATAATCACATTCAAGTGAGGAGCTTACCTTTGAAATTTAAGTTGTATTTTTGTCTTAAATGCAGATACAATTTTGGAATGAATAAATTGCTCTTAACAAATACATTTTTATTGAGTGTATTGTCAAATAATTTCTAAAACATACTTCCCAATACATATCATAATATAGTTATGTAATATAAAATAATAGAAAACATTATAATTGGTAATATGATTATTATTTAAAGAAATTAACAAATAAGAATTTTAGCATATTTTGGTAAATAGCGCAATTCATACAGGATTTTTAAAAGAGCCAATTTAGATTCAAGTTCTCTTTTTTGCATCCTTAAATTTTTTCCTTAAGGGTTTTAGCAATTTTGATGCATAGTTATTAATGAAACTCTCAGAGGAATCTATTAATTCTAAAAATTTATTTGCGTAACATCAGAAAACAAAATCGTAATTTTATTTGAGCAATTGCTCTTTAAAATGTATTGTGAAAAGTTATGGTGGTAGCTGCATATGGAAAATATTTCATAGTCAAGGTTGAAATGTTTCTAAAAATATTACAGTAATTGTAGGGATTTTTTAAAGCAAATATCCCTGGAGGAAAAGTTTCTGTTGAGCCAACAATAATGATGATTAATGATTTACAAAAAGTAAAATGAAAAGAGTTATCACTTTTCAAAACAAATTTGTCACCATAGCATATAATGAATTGGCGCTTCATCATCAGCCTATTGGTTTTATTGTACTTACAATAATGAAACGGACATGCGTGCATAGAAATATTAAACTTTTGATGAATGACGTTCTAATAACGATGGTTTAATATAATTGAGATTATTAACAAAAACAGAAGCTTTTTTGTTTCATTCTTAACAAATGAGAATTAAAGATTTATTATTTTTTTGAGAAACTTATCACAACTATTGATCATTATGTGTTCTTATAAGAGAAGTTGGTATAGTAGAAATATGAAAAAGAATTTGTTTCCTGAAAATACTTTTAATCAAGACAATTTTATTTGTATTGCAAATATAATGTTAAAATGTTTTAATTGAAGTTATTTCGCAATGGTCTGCTTTAAATAGAATAACACACTTAAAACAATCTATGTTAAAAATATAGTTTTCAATTTATTATTTTTATAATTTCTATAATATGTCAAAAACTACTAATTATATAAACTTCCTTTTTACCCATTTCTGTAAGTTAAAATAAAATTTTGTTTATCGCAAGACTATATTGTTTATTTGTTCATCGAAAAACAAAACAAAAACAGAATATGTGCTTTAATTTCATCAACAACTTTGAAAAGTTTTATGATCATTCTTTCTTCAATTTTTGCTAGCTTTAATTAATACATAATTCTCTTAAAAGTATTGAAATTTTATAAATATATATAACAAAGCAATAAAATATATAACAAAAGGTAAATCAGCTTATACCTCTGTAAGTACATGAAAACGTTTGGACTAAGATCGAAACTTTATGAATTTTTGCATTGCAAATTGCCCTACATTGACAATTTATATTTGCAAATAAGCATTGAAACGATATATCTTTCATCAAAGGAATCAGGCTTCTAATGATTTATTTAAAAAAAAGTAAGACTAGATGTAATAGAAAACACCGATAAGTGGATCTTCAGAAAGTGAAAGTAAGAGCAACTATTTATAAAACCAGCTTAGAGCCTCCCCTCTTCCAACCTGCTCATTTCTGTTGATGTTTTGAGGGATAACTGTCTTATTCTTTCTGTCATCTGACATCTTTATGTTAAGATTCTCTCTTCAAATTAAAGTATCTTCGTGACATCAACAGCTTTTTTTTTAAACTAGAGTATTTTTGTTTCACCTATGCTGCTTTTCTAATAAAGAAAAGCTAGCTGGAATGTGTAGTACATAATTATAATTTGGCGGCTCCAGCAAAAAAATTAGACTCATTTTAAGTTGTAAGAAACTAGGTAAAGTTTCGTCTTAACTGAAAACTTGCATTCGTTTTATTGTTCTCTAATCACAGCCATAGCATAATATTATAACAATACTTAATAGAGATTTAATTATGGCAATTATTTAATTTAATCATTAATGGATGTATTAAAAATATTTACATTTTACAAAATTAAAAGAAATTAATAATATAATAACTAGAATTATATTTAAATTTCTTCTGTGCATTGTCTTAATCATGTACTTTAAATTCAGATTGAAATTTAGAGACCATTCTGAAAAATTGGACAATTATTGCTAAACAATTTTTGAAATGATTTTAAAAACAACCATTGACACTTATTCAATTCTTAGAGAATTCAATGTATCATATTAAACAAATACTATTTTTTGATTTAAAGTATGCTTTCATTCAAATATTGACATATGGAATACTTGGTGAAAATTATTCTGTTACTTGTTAAATGTAAATTATGGTGGATAGCATATCTTGAATTTCTATTTTGAAATAAGAGAAATAACATGTAAATTATTGATTTTTCTGAGTAGCTTTTACAATGTTGAAAAGATTATTTTTTAATTAATTATTTCTTAATTATCAATCATTGAATATATATATTTAAGACAAAGGAAATACATTAATAAATTTAGCCAAAAAATAATCTTATTAAAATATAGACAAAAAATTATCTTTCCAAAAATTTTCAGAATATTTTTCCGCGTGATTCCCAACGAAGAACTTACAAATTAAATGTTTCGATAAGAGAAAACATTTGATTATTTTAATATCATATGGCATACATTTTATCAATATTCAATAAACTGCATATTACTACACTATGAAACATGTGAAACATTCAAATTGTCGCTAGAAGTTTACAAATATTATGTATCCATTGTCAACTACCTTTATTAAGAGGAAGTTGACGACAAAGTTAAAAGAACTAAAACTTATCAAGACTTGATTTATACATTTATAAACTATTTACATTCTATTATAATGCTTATTTTGACAATTGACTAAATGAGTAAAATATTTTCTTCTACAGGTGATAAAATATATTTTTTTATTACATTTACATATAAAAATGAGCTTATTTTAAAATACATCAAGCATGCTTTAACGATAAAGTTCCAGACCTAATTTCGATAAAAAAAAGAAGATGGATGTTTTACTACAAAAAATTTAACAAAATATTAACTACAAAAAGTTTTTCATTTCTCGAAAATTTGCATTACTTTGTTAATATTAAATTCGTATTATGCCTTTATGAATTAAATGTTTAAAATGTTCAGATGAAAGATTTTAGTTTTTCTTTCATCATAAGATGCTTGCATAAAATGGAACAATGCTACATTTAAATTATTTTGGAGAACATTTCTTTTGTTGCATCAACAATCGTGTATTAAAATCCAATCTATCTATTGAAAAGGAATATATCATTGTGTATATGTTATTGAATATTGGAAATGTGTTAAATTTTAGTCATAAATAACGATGAATTACACTTATATTTCTTATTGAAGAGAGCTATTGTTAACGTTTAGTGCATTTTTTATGAGTATCCGATTTTTCAAGGATATTCACATTTTAAGTAACTTGAATAGTTACTAAATTGTTCAAAAAATTTAGCTAAAAAATAGATTAATTTATTATTTACAGAAATGTATGATCATGCATAAGTTTAAGTTTTTATCTCAATTATTTTAGAAATTGCCATTGATATTATTATAAAATACTTAAAATATCAAACACAATAAGACATTTGGGTTTTTGAATTTTTTAAACTATTTTCCTTTCATGCAAAATAAAACAACAATATAAATAATGACATAATTAGAAAAACTTTAATATGTTATTTACGCAGTTGTTTCATTTTACATAATGAAATTTATTTACAAATTTTGAATATGAAGCTATATGAGTCCTCCTTAAAAATTTTGATAGAATGAAATTTACTCTAATTTAAATAGAGAAACATTAAGATGAGAATTTAATTTCATTTAGTTAACTAAGTGTTTAGTATCATTGAATTTTATCGTCTTTATAAATATAATTTGAAGTAGTTTATCAACAATATAGAAATTTGATTAGAAGATAATGATTTTACATATAAATATAGATACTTTCAGTTTAATTACTTTTTAAAATTTTTTCTTGTCAGTTTCATATGGAACAGAAAAATTAACAAGCTATAACAATAACTTTTTCTTAAAAATATTGTAATTTAAAACAGTTTTGAGTAATCTGGAATGGGTTAATTACAAACGAATCATATACATTTTTCAAAAAATAAATCAATAAATAAATAAATTGTTTTTAAGAATCTGAAATTTAAAAAAAAAAAAAAACACGCTGGACACTGGACAATACAGATCTTCTAAATTGTCATATTCATTCAAGTATTCTTTTTCAACTTAATTTCACCGTTTTACTAATTCTTCCTGTTTCCTTAAAATACATCTTTTGTAATTTTTCTTGAGATTGCAGTAGTCTTCATTTTTAGACTACAGACTTGATGATTCAGCTGTTATGAATTCAAGGACAATCTTATCTCAACAAAACAAAATGATCATGCTCTTTAATAACTGAATTAAATTTAAAATATTAGATTTTTGGGTATTTCATTTAAAGATATTATCAAAAAAGTTTTATTTATAGAACAAAAATGAATTATTTTTTTGTAAGAGGCACTCTCTTATCACTTTATTGCTTATTTTTATAAATAAGAGTCAATATATATTTATTGCATTGTATTGTAAAGATATTAACAATTGTGTGTTAGCGTATTACCAATTTTCTTTACTACTCGTATTGGGCTTACATATTTATTAGAAACCTGGAAGCTAAGAAACTCATTCGATACGTGTTAATTTTTTTATTTCAAAATCATCATGCCAAACTTAAGAATTCATATTTGTAGGTTTTCATTGTTCAGTCCAAAGAATAATTTTATGACCGTATTGTAAGCAGTCAAGAGTTTCAATACCACTTATAAAAAATTAAATTCACAAAATGTCTTATTTATACGAATTATTTGGGATTTACAGAGTTCTGTAAAACTATGGACTTTACCTTTTTCTGTAACAAATATCAGCATTTGTCTAAGTACATTTTTCATCAATAAAAATAATCTTCTGCATATCCTCTATCTTACAAACAAATGAAACGGGACTGCGTGTTGATATTCATCTGTTGTTCAGGTAAAAAACTGATCATTAAATTAATGGAAAAAATATAAATTTTCCCATCAGAACTTCTGCAATGCACATCTTAAACATTAAGATTTTTATATAAACCTTTATTTTAAGTTTATTGAAGGAAATCAGAAAGCAAAGGATTGTGGACAGTATAAGATTAATAAAATTGGTTGAATAAACCAAAAAAATTCTGATTGATGAACTGGTTTAATCTTTAGACTTACATTGTATTGTAAAAGAAAGAATGACTGAAGAGTTTAACAATTTACATGCCTTTAATTTGAGTTAAGTATTAAAAGTTTTATTTTTACACAAGTAATTTAAAAATTACATTCAAGCAATTTTTATTTTTATGTATTAAAGTTAATTATTTTTATGTTTTGTGTATAATACTTTATTCACTATTTCATACATTTTAAATGTTACAAGCTCATAATGAATTTTTTCAATATTTATTTAGAAAACACTTTAAGATATTTCTTTAGCAAAAATTAATTTTCTATTTGAGGTTTACTGAAAAACCGTTTTACAAAATATATTTAAATGCTTTCATACCAAAAGTACTTACATTGTGCAGCAATGAAAAAAAAAATTGACCATCGAAAAAGAATAATTTTCTACTTTTCCATGAATAGAAATAAATTTCTTTATAAGAGTATCACTTTTACTAGTTTAAAGTTCCAACGTATGGTTAAATCGCCCGTTTCTTTCCCATTTATTCTTTTTTTAGTTATTCTTGAACCTTTTCCTTGACCTTCACAAGCGTATTGCATTTCGTGTTGCAATACATTTTCAGTAAAATGCAAGAAATAAATGCATTAAGTTTATTATGTACTAGCATTTTCTTGAGAGGTTTTAAGAAACATAGTTTATTTGGCTTTATATTCGTTTATTTAATATAATGTATGCTATAAAAACAGAAATGTAGAAGTCAATGATAAAATTGGGTGTGATTTAAAAGTAATACTAAAACCAATGCATGTTATAAACTATATATATAAAAGTAGTTGTGCTTACTATATTTTCAATAACTATAAAATGAAGGCATATATTTTCATACTGTTATACACTTAAGTTTATAAAATCAATTTTCCCTTTTAAAAAATCTTAATAAAATACTTTTATTATTAATTTACTTTCTATAAATGAAAATGCAAATGTACAGAAATTTGCATAATATTTATTATATTGTGCTTTAAACATTTTACAAATTTAATGAAATTATTAGAATCTTTCTTATAATGTTAACCTATGGTGATTTTATAGATTCAGATCAATTTAATACATTTTGTCTCCATTTTTTGTACAATAGTTTCCTTTCAGAATGCTTTTTCACCTACACAAATTAATATTTGTAATTTACATTTTCTGTAATTCACCATTTTTATATATTTAAATAAAAATGGATTACTTATCATAACTAGAAAAGTTTAAATATTAAACATATAGTGCAACAATGCAAATAAGAATTTTTATGGCATAAAAATGAAGATTAACATATGAAAATATTTGTGTTGGGAACGATAAATCATTTTAAATTTGTATTTTCAAACTGAAAGTAAAAAGTATTCGTCATCTATATTATTTGTTAATAATTAATTAATTACAAATTTAATTATACCATTATACTAATGTAATCTTTAAAAATAAAATCAACACAAGCATTCAAATATGTAAATGAAGAGAATACCTACAAAACTGAAGAGAATGAAAAAGAATAAAATTTGCGGATTCATGGTATCAAGTGAGATAATGTCTAAAAATATGTAATTGTAACAAAAATGCAGTGGAGTTTCATATTATCTGAAGAAACCTACTTCAATAACAATTTTCCTTACATACCGAAATGCTTATTCAAATATATATCCCTAGAATACCAAGTGTAGAAAAATGTAGCATACATCATCCAATTTTAACATATTAAACGCTTATGAAATGAAACAGCATGATTAATTATTTCTAATTTGTTTGTTTACTGCACTAAGGTTAATGATGCACAAAAAAATAATTAAAACAGTGAATACATTTAAAGAATATTTCTAGCCCGGACAAACATCCGCATATGAGGTATGAATTCAATACACAAACTGTTGAATTAAGAATGTCATGGATATTTCATGAAATATAAATTTTATATGTGTGTCAAATACCAATATTCATAAAAATCATAAAAAAGTTCTTTTTAAATATCCTGTTATATCTTCTTTATATTACATAACTTTAATGGAAGTGAGTGAAAGTGAGCGTTATCAATGAATCAATTCCATATTTAAATGCGAAATTCTACGAAAAGATTCCCATTCAAGAACTTATATGTTAATTAAAAATTATATTTTATCAATATAAAAGTAAAAATGTTTTAAAACAGTCATTGGAAAATTAATTAAAGAGCTAATAATCTAATAATAATTAACAATGAATAATATATTGCATATTTTAGAGCTAATAAATTTTGGTCACATAATCACATTATAATAATATAGAAAGTTAAATATTTAATAAAGTAATTAATGTTCCATTATTTCAGATAAAATCAAAAAAAAGTATAATCTGCTTGGATTATCATTACGCATTGTTAATATTTTTTTATGAAAAATATTTGTTTTAGTTAGTATCCAATTGAAGTTTTTAACAAGAAATGCAGCTTTTTGTGTGAACTGAATTGGTATTTTCAAGATTTGGTAAAAAATTCTTATTCAGAGATATTTCAGTTGCCATAGTAATCTGAACATGAATTCAGAAAAGAGAGACCGAATTAAAAAAAAATTTTCTATGAAATATCCCGCTACTAGAGGATTTTCGCACTACAAGAGATAGAAGTGATGACGCTTTATATACCAAGTAACCTAATAGGTGTGCTCTCGTGGCTTCGGAAGTGAATGAGTCATAATTTAGGAGTAGAGAATACACGACTTTCTTCATTTAACATTCAAATATATACTTTAATAGAAATTCATTTTCTTACTTGCAGTATGGCATTTTAATTAAAACAACAATTAAAATGATTCTAAAAATTACATTCATTAAAAGGAAATTAAAAAAGATATACAAAACATTTTCTATTAAATTTTAAGTTCAAGTAACATACATATTTAAATAATCCAAAATATGACTACATAAAAACCAATTATTAATAAACATTAATAAACTTTAAAAGCTATTCTAATGCCCTAATGTAATATTATTTCTATCTCTCTCTCTCTCTCTTTAAATTATTATTCATTCTTGCTCAAATTCCTATTTATGTTTAAATTTCGAACTTACATTGTCATATGTTATTTGATATAAGAATAAGGTTTTAATTTAAAATTATTTAGTTTTACGTTTCATATAACATAAACATTGTTTTTATTGCAGTTTTGAAGATGATAAGACTTTTAGCGCATCAACTCATGTGTATCAAGGAAGGATGGATAATTCATGATAAACTTATTTTAGAAAGAGATGCGCAATAAGAAGGAATAAGGAAAACGTAATACAGATCCACTCGATTAGTTTTATGATAAAAACAAAGCATTAGATTGTATTGTTTTATCATTAAATGTTGCATATTTTCTTTCAAACGAGGTGTTTTACTTAATTTTTTTTTGTATTCTTTCACTTATCTCGATTTCTAAGATATTTGCTTACCCTAATCAATAGAGTTAAAATATATAAAGAAAAAGAGTTATAGTTTCCCATTCAATTGAACATATGTAACAACATTTAAGAAAGATCGAGCGATCTGTATCTATTTTATTAATGGCGATGTATACTTAAATAACATTGATTGTTTTCCTGAAAAGGAGAATTTGACCACATACAGGGTAACATGCAATAAAAGAGCTTAAATAAACCTAAGATCGCTAATATTGTCTTCATGATTAATGGGACTATTCGTTTTGGGAAATTCAATTATGTCGCGTTAGTGTAAATTGCTTCTTTTTTCAGCACTTTCCGCGCAATTTCACGGAATTTTATTATCAAAGAGACGATTCTCGGGAATAACAAAAGAAATAAAATTTAGACGAAAATGTATTTTATCTTTTCTTTATTTTTATGATTCGAAAATAAAATACTCTGTAAGGCTTCGCAATAAAATTTGGTGAAGATTGAAATAAATTCTCTTTTCCTTGAGACGTTATGAAGGTAACAAATTTAAGTTTAAAATGAATTAAATGCGGAAAAAAGTGAATAAAAATACGTGCATTATGACTAAATATTCATAAAGATTATAGTTAACATTTTTTTTTAAATTTATAGTTATTCTTTAAGTATTTTTAAAGCAAAACAAAACAATTTAATATTTAATGGTTTTGCATTTAATAATTTAATCAAGAAATGATAGTAATCAAAACCATTTGCACCATATTCCGAAGTGCAATGCAATAATATGCTTATCTGTTTTTGATAAATAATTTACTCTGAAAATAAACATAATATAAATTTTTAAATTTTTTACATATATTTACAGGTTAAACAGTAATTTTGATTAAAATCGAAGTTAAATCTGCTTAATATTTATTCATAAATACTTTAGAAAGGATTAAAAATTGAAAGCAAAGTGTAAATGTCTATAAAAATATTGTTAATCATCAATAATCTTATCAATGAAAATAACATAATATATAGATTTTAATTATGAATGCTCTATCTAAAAAAATATCAGATTAATAAAATTTCACGATACCACTATATGTTTAAACATGCATAACTAAAATATAACATTACAAATTTAATTTTGTTGTCGTGAGCCAGCTAGGCTGGCATATTGGGGTGCGCTGCTCCACTTTTCCAACTGCACCATATCTGGTGTGGAGTCCGACTTCCTCAGTACACACATGCCATAGGTACCCGTTTATAGGGTAGGCAACCATTTACACACACACACAAAGAATGCACAAAGACAAGAAAGAGAGAGAGAGAGAGAGAGTACATCCATGCCCGAGCCAGGATTCGAATCCAGGTCCCACCCATCTGTAGTCAGGTACGCTACCCACTAGACAGGTTGGGCGGCAATTTTGCTATTTGAAAAATAAAATATTTTTTTCGATGATGAATAATAAACATTAAAAATTAATTTGACTTTTCAATTAAAATTATTCAAAATTTTTATTAGAGTAATTATAAAATTAGTCTTAATGCAGGTGCAAAATTTAAAGCCATTATTTTTAGTTGTTAAATATAAAAAAAAATACAACAAAAAATACTCACTTTACAACGTGTTTATCAATTTGGAAAATAAAAATTTAATATATTTAGTAAATTTATTTATATTTCAAAAGTAAAATTTCAAGAAGCTCATTCATGATATTTTCTTTTCTAGCATTTACTGCGTACATTCATTTATGTGGCCCTCCTTTATAGATAGAAAAATAAATACAAATTGAATTCAGCCATCCAATTTTGTACACCTAATGACTTTCGTTCCAGACTGAAATTTTACTCCCTTAGAGAAGTACATTTCTAACAAATTTCTTTGCTTAAGTATGTGACAGTTGCAGTTACAGAAAGGGTTCTCAAAATAGTCACATTCACATTGGTTCTTTAAAAAATAAATTCTCAGAAGAGACATGGGCAACTCAATTTTCCACGTTGAATTTGAAAGCAATTTAGTACGAGAAAAATTTCTAAAGAAGTATTTTTCTACAGTGATTTTACAAAAATACTTGAACATTAAGTGTATTCACGTGACAAGTTTAAATAAGCTAAGTTGACTTCCTATTGAAAGTAATTAAGTTCGAATTCGAATTTTTTTAAAAGACAAACGGGAAAAGTAAATATGCAAAATTAATTAACTTCCTGTATTTTAAACTAGGAGTTAATTAATTCGTTAAAATTATTCAAGCTTGTTTTGCATAGAAATGAACAGGTATTTCCTAAAACTAGATTTAATAGGGAGAGTTTTCTCATTTTTCAGGTGTAAAAAAATTCAATTTGCAGAGACTGGAATATAAGTAATCATTCTAATTCTTCCAGTTTATCTCCTCGATAGATACATAAGTCATTTAAATGTTGTCAGATATTTTAAGTAATTATTATTTTAAATTGAAGTATTGGTTACTATTTGTAGATTAAATGGTCTAATATTGAAAATTAAAATACATAGGAACACACTAAAATATAAAATATGTGTGATTTTCTCAAATTACATAAAAGATGTTTACCAAGCTATGAGTTTGAACAAATAATTTATTTAAGTATGTCATTTCATTTCTGCAATTGTATCTATGAAACCAGACCAAAGTCTCTGATTGAGAAACAGAATATTAAAGGAAAAAACTAATAGAATAAGCAATATATGTTTTTCCAATGGCGGGTACTTGGGTAATTAACCCCTTTTTAGCCACTATAAGGCCGGAAACTGCTATTCATTTATCGTTACCCTGTGGGCACCTGTGAACCAAGTCATGCAGGCAAGTAGCACTACCCTCATCACACCACCACAAACCAGTTTTTAGGGTGGGCCACATTCATCCATTATCAGAGAAAATGATAAGAAACACACAGGAAAAGAAAGCACATCCATGACCGAGCCGGGATTCGAACCTAGGTCCTCCCCATCTGTAGTCAGTTGCGTTAACCACTAGGCAGGTTGGGTGGCTAAATATATATATATATATATATATATATATATATATATATATATATATATAT
>JAPDSC010015958.1:0-19393 GCA_026290005.1 Latrodectus geometricus | reverse complement strand
AAAAAAAAAAGTAGAATGTTTTTATCGAGTTGTTATTTCAATTCCTGAAGCATCTGCTTTGGAAAATTTATTCCTATATTTAGACTACGTTGATCCCTAGGGCACAAGTGTTTCAAAAAATAAACATTCAGTTCATTTCTTATCATAAATTATGGCAATTGTTGTCTTTGCTTAAACTTCATCCAAATAGAAAAACGTATGTTTAACTCAAAAATACTAAAAGATATTTTAAATTGTATTATAGCAAATTTCAATATCTTTAGAAATTTTTTAAATGCATATGTTTTACCTTCTGATATATACGCTATCCGATTTTATGTCTTAATTTTATTTTTTAGTACATGTACTTTTTATTTTAGCATGAATTTAATATGAATTCATAATTTACATTCAATAAAAATACTTAGATACGCTATATTTATTACATAACAATAGGTTTTTATTAATAGATTATATAATATACAACATGTTAAAAGTAGTTTCATGTCTAGTGGTCAATGTGCCCAACTGCGGAAAGGGAGGTCCTGGTTTCGAATCTCTCGTTTCTGTCTTTGTCCTTTCCTTGAATGAATGGAGTATGAATGGTTGCTTACCATATAAAAGGTTAATTATGGCATATGTGTATTGAGGAAGTCGGACTCCTTACCAAATTTTGGTTCCGCTAGAAAAATGCAGTTTCTTTTTTATTTCTAATGGCGGGCACTCTTGAGCAAATAAGTAACGTGCCCATTTGCTGCAACAAGGCTGGAAACTGCTACTCATTTTATCGTTACCCGGTGGGCACCTGTGTACCAAGTCACGGAGCTACGAGTAGCATCGCCCACGCTACACTACCACAAATCCATTTATGAGGCGGGCCACATTCATCTATCATCTGAGGAAAGGACAAGAAACAAAGAGAGAGAGAGAGAGAGAGAGAGAGAGAGAGAGAGAAACTACCTTCATGGTCTAGCCGAGGTTCGAACCCAGGTATTCCCCATCCGTAGTCATTTACGCTAACCACTAGACAGAATGGGTGGCAGAAAATGAAGTAGCGCACCCCTTATTGCCAGCCTCGCTGGTACTCGACAAAAAATATGTTTTTGTAATTATCAGCAGTGTGTGTGTTTGATACGAAATAACCGATTTCTCAAAATTTAATTAATTTCTTACGACGTTTTCGAAAATACTTGATGAAATTCAGATACAAAATACCGAATATGATATAATTATAAATTATTATTATTTTCTGTATTTGATAATAAAGAATATCAAATTTAGCAACAAATTTTAAATTTAAAAATATAAACGGAAGATTCCTGGGAAATCATTATAATATCATATATAAAAATACTTCATTTTTCTAGTTTGATTTTTTCCCTTTGTTTCATTTGTCCTTAAAAAGGATCAATTTATTGTCAACTTTTAATGGAAACTTATTTTGGATGATTTAGAAGGCATTTATTTCTTAACAATGTGCTGTAAATTCATAGTAACAATTGTTGTACAAGAATTATTCCTAACTACAGTCTATTCAGAAAGGTAAGTTATTTCCATTGAATAGTAATTATCGTTATCAATCCTATATAATAAATTATTATTATTATTGCTAGATTCAATAATATAATAAAAGAGCTTACCATTGAAATAAAAATTGATATTTTATTAAGAACATTATAATGTTTATTTTTAATTCATGAACCATTTGTTGTTATCAATATTATCTACAATTATCTTACTGTTATATTGTTTTTCGTTGTAAAATAAAAAAAAAAATTAGGTTGGGGAAAAATAAATTCATTATTTTTACGTGAACTTTATGTAACTTCTTTTGGATTCACTTTGTAAAAAAGTTTAAAACAGCTTTCATGTAGATTTTTAGGTCTTGCGCGTTACGACTGCTGACATGCGGTTAACTTCGATCATTTTTGATATTTTATAGACATTTTCGACGATGCTGTATCCACATGCGAGGCGCATCTCTGACATAAAAAATACCCGTACGGAATCAACGAAACAAAAATTGTACATAACTGGTTGTTACAGTCTTATACAGGACGATAAACACCTTTCACAATTTTAGCCTACCGGCTATCTTCTTCGCCGTTACAAGAGAAAAACGAAAATGTATCGAATTTTCTGTTTGTTGTCTTCCATTTTTAAAACCTTGTATTCGTAACTGAATTAATCAAAACAAAAACTGCAAGAGGATATTTTAGTGTCAAATGTCACCTTTCCAACAGTATTAAATCTGAAATTGTTTGATAGATACCTCACGAGATATCGATCACTACAGACGTCTACCGAAAAAATAATGGATTACTTTTTCCCCAAACTAATATATATTTTAAAATTATTTAATTTCAATTTTTGTGATTTTTGTGAAAGAATCAAATATTAATATATTTTAATATATCATAATAAACAATTAAATATATCAATATGAAAATGAAAAAAAAAAAACTACTTTATAAATATAAGAAAGAATCAAAATATTACAATATCAGTTATTTTAAGCTGATTCAATCTTAGAATTAGTAGCTTGAAAATACATTTTTGTTATTGTTGCTTATGACACTTGGTGAAACCAAACCCGTCAGTGACTGGGCGAATGAAATCAGAAAGAGTGTCTTCCGTATTTGAACAGAAAACTCTCCTACGAGAGTGGAAGTGCGACTTTCGCTCAAAGATGGCAGCACCAGCTGGGTCTTCTAATTTAGAGATAGGAAGCCAAAAAAGACCAATAGCCTGACTCCTATCTACTCCAGAGGTATTAGTATGGAATGGGAACATAAAGGACATTGTGACCAGGCATATTTAACGTTACGTAGCCACCATTAGTAAATTCGACCGATCTTCGGATAGGCTGGGATTTGAACTCATTACCTTGCGGTAACGAGAATGATGCTTAACCAATGGCTTTTCATGAAAATATACATAAGTTGATAAACTCATTAATCTAGAAAAGGTGTAGGTAAAGCAAGAAATGTTTGTTACTATGACATTTGAATGTTTAAAAATATTATTTAATACATTTATTCCTTCTATTATACATAGACATCTCACACATAGTTTCGATAGTTAAACTATTCAGTTAAAGTTAAAGCACTAATCATGTTCAAAAAATTACTTTGAACATACTTTAGAAGTTTCTTTAAAAAATGCTAAAGATTTAAAAGAAAATTACTAAAGATATTTTTGTTTCTATAATATCTATTGGTAAGGACTTAACTTATCTTTCAGTAATGGCTATTTTTTATTTTTTTCTTATTTATTTACTTATTAGTTTATTAATTAAATAACAGTTTAGATTTATTTGTATAATTATAATAGCATGAAAAATCTACATAAAATTGTCTTAGTATTTTTTTTATGACTACCTTTAAAAAAAACGAAGATCATTTGTATTTTGATTTTTTTCAGAAAAATATATAATTAAAATATGCCTGTTTGTTATAACAGTTAGAAAAATGTATTGATATTGCTTTCATATGATTAAAGAAGAGAATAAATTCCAAAAGTTATCTTAACGAGAAAAATAAAATTTAATTTCAAAACATTGCATACATTTTGTTTGTGTATATTGAACTTTTCAAAAAGAAAACTATGGCATGGGTCGTATTTTCAAATTCATAAAATAGTTAATCTTATAAAGTGAAACCTGTCGAAAGTCATAAAATTTAAATTTAAGAGTATCATAAAATAAATATATTATAAAAAAGACGCTTTTTCTTTGGTGCTCTTGGGACATTTATTCACATCCTTAGATTAGAAATCAATTTCTTAGCGCAAGTGTTTTCCTCTGAAGGTGATTTTTAAAAACAGTTCTGCAAGAATTTTATATAGGTTAAAGTGTTTCTAACTATAAAAAATGGCTTGAACATACTTTTGCCACTTTATTTTAAATAATTTAGCAATTTATTAAAAAAAATTAAAATTAATTGTAATATGAAATACAATTAATAAAATTATATAAAGGGATAACTAATATTTTAAATATTATTTATATTATATTCCTAAATTTAATGGCATTTGTGGGTTTTTTAATATTATTATTTTTGTTCTAAAATATTCCTATTATTAATATTAATAACGTTTTGGACTAATTTATTTTTTAAAAAGAAGCTGTAATCTTTTCAAACACTAAATGTCAATTTGTTGAATACCATATTCTACCTCAATGAAAATTTTTGTGATGCGTTCTATTGTCTTAATGTATTACTTTATGCTAATATAATTACATGATAAAAGCAAATAATTTAAGAGTAAAATTATTACTAACATTTTTGAAGGACTGAGAAAGTATGTAGCCCTACATGGTTCTTGCTATTTATTACATAAATGTTTTATTATATTTGGACAATTACATATATTTAAAATTATATAATGTTCCTACTATATTATGTAAAAAATGAAAAAATTAATTTTATAAATATATTTTATTATTAGTTTATACTGCTTCTTTTATAAATGCGTTTATTAAGAACTTTGGCCAGATCAGTTTGATCGTAAATTCATTAAAATAAATCAAATTTTCTATAAATATTTTATACAATTTAACTTATTTGTGATGCGTTATATATTCCATGTATAATTTAACTTTATAATTTAACATATTTTCCTTCTCTGCGAAAAATATTATAAATGCTTAAATCTTGAAAAATAATTAATTTAAATATAAAATTCCTCACAAATCAAAGAATAATATTTCAATATCAGTTGTATGTTTTAAATAATGGTATGAACATTTAACAACCAAACAAAAATAAAAATAATTAAAATTTAAACTGTCACTAAATATAATGACAGAATATATTTATATGGTTTCAAAAATTCACATGGAACAATGACTTTTCTCCCCATGATAACAAATTACTGACGCATAATTATTTTATTTTCAATACTCGTTATATTATTCAGTCATTATTAGAAGTGAGATTTTCCCAAGACCTAAAAATTGAATCCGTATTCAAAAATATAATAAATTTATAAATTAAAATTCTAGTCACTTCGGAATTCATCACTTCAAATCGATCCTCTAACATTTGAAAAGAAATATTTATTTTAATTACATTACGCTTAAAATTATAATTAAATTTATGCTTGAAAAAAAATGTTTTAATAGAAGTGTATTAAAGTATAATAGTTTTCATCATTATCATCTTGAAAATTGTCCAGTGAGATAGTAGTAATAATGTGCAATGAATATAACATTGAAACTTTTGAAAATAAATATACTTTTATTCTTAAAAATTCCGTTAAAATTACTTTAAGCGTATTGTAAATAACAAATAACCCACTATCTCATTTGCTGAAGCACCCATTTGAAGCACAGTTTCTTTTAATTTCCAATATATTTTACCAAGTATACCGGGAGAAAAATATTGCTCTGTTACACAAACAGAATATCGTATTATTATTTGCGTTTTATTTCCTGACACATTTTCCAGAAAGAATAATCGAAGAACACTCTTCTCAAATTTATCAACATAGAATATAATTATAAAAATATCTGAATCAATATTATGCATTTCCAAGAATGCTTGATAATTTTTATTTGAGTATTTAAAAGTTATTTAAGTACATTATGTATTTCCCATATTCATCTGATATACATCTTTTTTTGGATATTTAATTGAGGGGTGACTTCACTTTCAGGAAACATCACATAGGGGTATATATTATATCGGATAATAGTATTAAAAATGCTGAAATCAAAGTTTATTTGATTTTTAATCAGCAATTATCCATTTATTCTGACTTAAAATACTTTTGTTTGAAATGAAGTTTATATTACAAACCAAACGTTTGATTTAGTTGTTTAAATATTCTCCTATTCCTTTTTCAATAGTAAACAAAATAAATCTTAAATTAGGAACAGGATTATATTTAAAAAAAAACATAAATATCATTTATAAAATGTTTAATGGTTTTAGAAAGAATACCAAATTTAATTCTACAAAGCTACTTTTACATGATAAAATTATTAATATTGGTGTTTAATCTGATAATCCTAAAATACTTTGCTTTTATCTTTTTAAATACTTATAATATATATTTCATTGAATTAATATCACAACTATTTAATCTTTCTTAAATTGATATGCAGGCACATATACCTATGTTTAGACATTCATTTGATTTTTTATATAAGGAATGAAGCTGCAGACGCCACAATTAAAATTTTTCTTTAGACGTGTTTCTCAAGAAACATCAATTAATAAACTTAATCAGAATTGTTTGGATTTAGAGTATGTAAACCTAACATTATTGTGATTTATTTTCATTAAAAGTTTTATATAAAATAACTATTTATAAACCTGTGGTATTGCAAATAAATTTTTTGAGACGATGTCTAAAAACATATGGTTTTTAGTTCCACGGTTATATACAAGCTAATTACATACAAGTTTTTATAGAATTAATTTTATTTTTAATAACTAAAATTTCATATTTTCTTTTCTCATTTCAATAATAATGTACAATGCTTACTCCCAAGGAATTATGAAAAATTTGACATAAATAAAACTAAGTTATTTTCAAAATATAATTCTTAAATTTTACCTCAGTTAGTTGAAAAACAATACTATCTGCATTATATTTAAATACAAATGTAAAATGTATAAATAACATGCTCAATGTCCTTTTTTATAAATAGTATTATATTTATTAATCTTGATAATTTATGTTTGTTTGAACTTTAAATATTTTCATATATTTTTTCTTTTACTATCTAAATTAATTTTACAAAAAGTTTTTCTCTTTGAAATGTTTAGTTAAAGGAATAGAAAATTTATTTAATTTAAAGACATATTTATTACCTTTATGTACACTACTGGCCATTAAAATTGCTACACCAAGAAGACGACATGCTACAGAAGTGATTGGCTTTTCAGCTCATTCAGACAAAGCAAGCGCCAGTAGCGACACCTACATTGTCATTAAATGAGAAAATTGTTCAGCCGGTTCCTCATACACAAATTGCATTTGAACGTTGTTGCCTGGTGAAAAGTTGTTGTGATGACTCGTGTAAGAAGGAGAAATGCTTACCAGCACGTTTCTGACTATAATAAAAGTCGAATTGTAGCATACCGGGATTGCGGTTTATCTTATCGCAGTATTGCTGCTCGCGTCGGTCGAGATCCAATGACTGTTAGCAGAATATGGAATCAATGGGTTCAGGACGGTAATAAGGAACGCCAAGCAGGATCTCAACGGCCACCTATCACTAGCAGCCGAGAAGACAGGTATATTATCCGCATGATTGTAATGGATCGTGCAACCACCTCACGAGCCGTGAGTCAAGAAACGGGGTCGGTTGGAAGACAACAAGTGTATGCACGAACAGTTCGATGACGTTTTCAGCAGCATGGACTCTCAGCTCGGAGACCATGGCTGCGGCTTCCATTGACGCGGCGTCATAGACAAGAACGCTTTCAATGGTGTAATCAACGACGAACCTAGGCGCACGAATGGCGAGACGCCATCTTTTCAGATGAATCCAGGTTTTGTGTACAGCATCAGGATGGTTCCATCCGTGATTGGCGGCATCGTGGTGAACGCACACAGGCAACGTGCATTCATCATCGTCATACTGGCCCATCACCTGGCGTGATGGTATGGGGTGCCATTGGATACACGTCTCGGTCACCTCTTGTTCGCATTGACGGTGCTTTGAACAGTGATCGTTGCATTTCTGGTGTGTCACGACACGTGGCTCTACCCTTTGTTCGAGCCCTGAGAAACCCTACGTTTCAGCAGGATAATGCCCGACCGCATGTTGCCAGTATTGTACGGACCTTCCTTGATACGGAACATGTTCGGCTGTTGCCCTGGCCAGCACGTTCTCCAGATCTTTCACCAATAGAAAACGTCTGGTCAATGATTGCCGAGCGACTGGCTCATCACTAAACGCCAGTCACTACGGTTGACGAACTGTGGCATCGTATTGAAGCTGCATGGGCATCTATACTTGTACATGCAATTCAATCTCTGTTTGACTCAATGCCCAGGCGTATAACTGCTGTTATTACTGCCAGAGATGGTTGTTCTGGGTACTGATTTCTCAGGATCTATCCCGCCAAAGTTTTTGAAAATTTAATCACTTGTTATTTCTAGTATAATATATTTGTCCAATAAATATCATTTTGTTATCTGCATTTCTTCCTAGTGTAGCAATTTTACTGGCCAGTAGTGTAGAAAAATTAAAATATTACCAATTTAACATGACAAATGCAAATGCTAAATTATGGAAAAAAAAAGGTGAAATAATGCTTCTTAAATTTTTTTGTCAAATCCATTTTTTCCAATTTTTTTTTCAAAATGTTTTTTTGATCTTTACACAAAAAAATGTCATATATATAATTATATAAATTGCCTACATAGATATAACATTTAGATATAATATTTCAAATTAATTTTAAATCTATCGTCAAATATGAAATTTTCAAACAGTATAATTTATTGAATAAGACAAACAGTATAATTTATTGAATTTATAAGTAAAGTACAAAATTTAATTATTTAATAAAAACTACATTATTCAGGCTTCCCAAAATGTATATGAGGTTTCTTCGAACTTTAAAACAGTTTTTGATATTGAAAAATATATTTATTATGGTAAAATATTTTTCACTTGAGTTCTTTGTAAATTTATTTCAATAAAAACCATTTCTAAAATAAGTAACCTTCGACTTTATTGAATAGTTTATAAAATTGTTGAAAGAATTTATTTCAATAATTCATTGAGTTTATTGAATACTATTTTTAATAAAGAGTATTTAAGAAAGGAATATTTATTGAAGAACATTAAATTTTAATGAATTACTTTTATTTTCAACTAGAAGTATACAATATTTTCTGGAAAAATATGAATTAAGTAATTCATTGCTTAGATTAAAGTATTTATTTCTTAAAAGCGCAATTTCTCTTCTGGTATATTATTCCTTTATTTAATAAATCAAAATATTCGGAATAAAGAAATAAACATTATGACATAAAGAATCTCTCGGAGAAAATAAAATTTTAAATTCGGTCTTATATATTTTCCGTCATCTTTTAAAGATCAAAACCCGAACGGAACGAGAAAACTTTAACTATTTTATGGGATACCTGTACTATGAAGAGATAGGTAATATCCTAAGTTATTGCTTTTACTAGAAAACATCCTCTCCTATATTGAGTTTCACAAGAAACGCTAGGGAAATACAGTTAAAAATGATAAATTCCGTAAGAGGCATTTCCTTTTAGATACAGTTCCACTGCATGAAGCTGCTGCTCATAAATCTTCTTGTGTTCATCTCAGAAAAATATTAAGATAGATATTTTTATTCAGTTCATCTGCCCAGCTGAGGAGGAAGAGCGTTTACTTTTCTAAACGAAACATATATATCTGTAAGCTAGTCTTCATTCAAAATTCAGAGATGTATTTCTTTAATATGTTTACTTTTGATGGACCACGTTTTAAATAAGTAATGATGTTTCTTTTTTCATGTTAATCATATAAATATTTCTTAACATAATTTATGTAATAATTCATTTTATACACTATTAAAAACAATAAGCTTATTATATTTTATAAAAAGTTGCATTATTAGTCTTTTAGATCTTTAGTATTTGTAGCCTTAAAATGGGCTCAGTACCAATGATGTTAAATGGGAGTATAATTATTATGTAAACAAGCATTACTTATATTCATTTCATCATATTGTAAAACAAAGTAAAATAGCGAGAACCAAAAAGTAAGCCATTTAAGTTTTGATGAGTTATTATTGACACATATTGGTTATAATAATAAAATACCAATAACTTTACTGAAGGAATCGAGACTGCGCAGGAAATTTTTGTATTTATGATTGAGCAAGATTTCCTTATCTATGATAATATTACATATTGAGAATCAATAAGTACTGAATCTATACAAAAAAATCATGATTCTTTTTTATACCGAATTCTAATCTGAACCAAATAAAAAAATGCTATAAAAATGAAATTTGTACCAAATTTTGGTCGTTTTCTAACTTAAAAACATTTTGTAACATTTTAACTCAAAACTTTATAGCCGCAATATAATTAGTTAATATTGTAATTAGTTTAAACAGCAACTGATATTGATACTATATCCTTATGAATTTACTTACTATGAAATATATATAATTTAAATAATGATTTCAGATTTCTTCCTACGAAAAAAGAAAGTGGTTGATTTTCGTTCTCTTCTTATTTATTATTTATACAAATTTCCTGAAAATAGAGACGTGTTTCAAGACTGCATCCTTTCTTTTTACTTTATCAATATTTACAGTACTAGAATTAAATATTGTGTTTGCCTCATTAACATGTGTGTATTTACTAAAATCACAATTTGGCTGGTGGTAAAATATGTTAAGAAGTCCTTATGAAAAATTCTCGATTTCAAAATTTTTAAAATTCTTCGCTGAAGGAGTTTAAGCATTCAACATCTCATTTTTTGTGATTTCAAATAATCAGTTTCTGAAAACTCATTTCGTCATGCAAAACGGAATTTTGAAAAGATCATGTCAATTGCAAATAGCACTATTTTTCTAAAATTGCACTTTTTCCTAAGAGCTTATCACCTAAGACATTATTAAACTTTTTACTGAAAATAAGTGAAAGTTGTTAGAGTTTGTCCTATAGTACACAGTAAATTTTGTGTTTGCATTGAATGTGTTTTCTATGTATTACACCAGGAGTTAAGGATGACATATATTAAATACACGGTTTAATTTTTTTTTTGTTAAAATGCCCGTTAGTATGAGTCTTCAAAATTTTGCATATGAAGGAGTTGAACTAATGGTATCATATGTATTGGGACAACCAATGTGTAAGCCTTTATAATCCTGAAAGTGACTGAGTACACGTAATTTAGAAATAAGTGCAAAAAAAAAAAAAAAACCATACTTTGCCTGAAATATCAAGGGGTATAATTTCACTAGGAGTATGAAGTGGTAACTACCTGTTTTTTGTGCTTCGGCTGCTACCACAGAATATCATGGATTTTCGATTGGATCAGCAAGGAACTCACTGCCTTTCGCTTGCAAGAATGATGGTAGGTAGCTTTTTTGAATAAATTTAATATGAATATGGCTTATGAAAAAAAAATGTCTTTAAACGATATAATGAAGTCCCCGAAAAAATATCCTTTATTCTTCTAGCTACATCACTTTATCAACTATTCTCTTTGCTTTAATCAATTCACACATTGTAAGAAATTTTAACATAAAGTTAAGCTTTAATGAAACTTAAAATTACATAAAAAATGTATTTCGCTCTCGCAAAATCTTCTATTTTCAATTATTTAAAATACATCATGTGATTTCAAAGCTCCTCTTTAATTTTAATACGCTTTGACCACTTAAACTCAAATAGATTTTTTTAAAAGATTTGAATGACACATTTCTTACAAAAGTTGAATTTCGAAATACAACATGAACTATTTTCATATGATAACATTACAAAGTTTGTTTTACTTATAAAACCATCTCATATTTTAGTTTGTGTTTTTCCTTAATTTTTATATGGAACGGTACACTTTAAGGAAGTTACATGTAATTCAAGCAGTCTTCATTCTGTCCGAGAATTTTTTTCCATTTATAATTCATTTAAATATTTATTTAACTAATAAATATATTTAACTTATATAAAACATAAAACTAAGAAGAATTAAATTTCATATTATATAAATATGCAAAATAAATTATACTATTTTTTGAAGTAAAATACATCTCTTTCAAATGTTTCACATTTAATATCGACTAAATTAAATAACTCTTTTGGATACTTAGTTTTAAACGTACATTTTATCATAAAAGAGAAATCTAATGATAGAATAAATTACATTTTTCAGAAAAGAAATTTTGTAGCAAAAATTAATTTGTTTCTCCTCTTTTTTAACAAATTATTTCTACCAACTATGAAAATCAATTCAAACTCCTTTTAGTCCATTTGAATTACTTTTAAAGGTATGCGTTCAATTTGTTACTTATTATCTCTTTCAAATTATAAGAACTTATTTTTCTAGCTTCAATAAGCGTGTATACTATTTTTATGTAAACTTTGTATGGTTTATGTGACTCCTTAATTTTTCTTTGTTAAATAATCTTTTGTTTTATTTATATAAAAAGTGAAATAAATATCTTTAATTATGATTACATGATTTTATAAAATTTATAAAATAAAAAAGAAAATAAATATTATTTTTAAACACGAGAATATTTTTCATTAAAACAAGTTCTCTAGAAGCAAAATAAAGTACGCCATAAATAAGTCAAGATAATCGTATTCTGCACCATTTCACCACATTTTTGAAAAATAGCAACAATTTAGAAAATGCAAGAAGAATGGCGTGATTTTAAGTAAGAGAGAATGTATTTTTTATTTAAACATAAATTTTGTTACTTTCATGGTCCATTGATTTGTAAAACGGAACATCATCATTTTCATCTTATACAATTTTAAGTGGAAAAGTGAATAGTGGAAAGATTCAACTGTTTCTTTCTTACATTACTATATGGTTTACTTATTATCAGAGAAAATATTATACAAAATTCAATTTTAAATTTTTGCTTCAGTGTGACGTATTTGTATTTGTTACAATGTTGTTTGTATTTGGTGAAACGTTGGGGCATTTTTAGTGAATTTAATCATATCTTTAAAATTAAATTTTTTCTTTCATTGCTGGTTATGAAAATAAAATGTAAATGCGTGTAATCAATATACTTTTAAGCTCTCAAGTTTTCTAAAAAATATTACTTATACGTACTCCATACAATAACACTTATACATGCAAAAAATTTTACATTTTTTGTCATTTAACTTTAGCTCAGACGTATAAAAAGTATTTACCAAAATAAATAATTTAATTCACATATTAAAGAAAGATAAAATCATAATTTAAATAAACGGAACCTCTTTATAATATATATACTTACATGTTTTTTAGTAATACATTTTACGAAAAAACTTAATTCATCATTTGATTCAAAATTACGATCTTGCTCTTTTACATAATCACAAAAAAATTATTTTGATATAAAAGAAGTAATATTGATTTTTTTTTACTCGTAAACATAGAATATTAAAGATTTCTCCCTAAGTAACAAGGAAATACACTGATAGAAAATGTTGCTTTTAAAATAGAAACAATCAAACTTTTGACTTCTTGCATCATAATTGCATTTTTCACGTTTTATTTGTATCTATGTAAATAATTTTAGTCCTTGTTTAAAAAAATACTTCTTTCAATCCTTTTAATGATAAACTATTCTCTTTTATACAGTAATTTAAAAAGTATGTTATCAATCATCCAAAAACTGCTGTCATAACGCCTGTTTTAATTTTAAAAATGAAGAACCTAATTCCATCAATCCATATTGAAACGCATCATTATTTCTTGCACAGAATCTTCTTGAATATTATGAGAAAGGAAATTGAAAAATGAAAAATGAATTTCTTCATAGCATCTGATTGATGATTTCTCTAAATAATAAGAAAAAAATCTTTTAGCTTTGCTTATAAGTGAAGTACAAAATTTTTTTTGACAAGCTGACAAGGAAGATGACAGATGATTTGACTGTCTAGAATTATCATTAATAAATAAAACATAAAATTCTTAAAAATAACTCAAATTCTTCACACCCATATTTTGAAATACCATCAATCTAAAAATGATTATTTTCTTTACTACTATCTTAGAAATATCAATAAGAATGTACTTGATATGTAATAATTATACATGAATATATATTTTACATAGGCGCACTGTTTGGACGCCGAATTAAAGTAATTGAATTTTAAAATAATTAACTAAATTAGAGTTAAATGTAATGTGTGATAAACAAGTTCAATGCTGTTTTTATAAAATTAAATTCAGAACTATCATGTTTTCCACTTCGAAAATACTTTAAATATCAAGCATTTTTAAGTTATAATAATTATTTATTGGATTAATTAATAAATAAAGATTTACTTCGAATTAGATACTTAAATAAAAAATTACTTCGAATAATATACTTCATAATATATTTAATTACTATAAATCTTCCCTTTCATCCTTATATGCGTGAATTAATTTATAAGTAAAGATGCATCTGGTTTTATGCTAAAATCGTGTACTTTATGTTGTGTGGGATAAAAAAGTAATATGGTGTTAATAATTAATTTTTTCATATGTTGATTGTGCATTTAATGTTTGTTATTTTAAATATTTTACTATCATTTAATGATGTAATGATAAATTATCCAAATAATAATTAAAATTAATGGCCAAAAATATTTATATTTTTTATGATATTTGATCACAATTATTTTTGTTATTGATAACTGTAAAATATTAAAGGTAAAAGTGCTTCTATAAATATTTTTGTGAAAAAAATCAAGAGATGAAGTAAGAAATATGACATAAAATAATTGACAAATCGTATAATTTATTTGAAGTTTTCAATTTTGTAATGATATTTTGTAAATGTTATTTGTAATTTATATACTGATAACGATATATTAGATAACAAGCTATTCGCACTTTATTATATATTAACAAGAGGAAAACTTGTATATTACTTGAAGTGAATGTATTAAGAATGGAAAGAATTATGACGTTTAGGTAATGACGATTTGGCATTTTACATGTATTCTTAATATATCAATAAATTAATCCACAAACACACTAATTTATAATTTTTAAAAACAGTATTAAACAAGAATTTATTTATGCAAATATTTAATATCGTTCAAAATTAAAAGAGTTTTAATATTTTCAATATTATGAGACACAGTTAATGTATATTGTTTAATATAAATATAGTATAAACTTAAAGATAAATCGATGCAATACAAAAAACAGATATTTATTAAATTTAATCAAGTAGCTGATCATACATTTCACAAATTGTGATTTGGAAAGTATAAAATGTATTTTAATAAGTACATACAATATATTTGTTTAGTTACGAAACAAACTAAAGCAAAAATATTAATAATAACTTGTTTTTCTTTCAAGTAAACTCAGAGCGAGGTTTCATATGGAAACAAAACAATTGATTTGCCCTTGAAACAATTGATTCTTATTTCTCATCACCTTTATATAAAGATTATGGAAGTTTCTTGAAGAGTATGAATTGCTGTTACCTTCTTCTAAGCAATCTAGTCATTTTCTTTTGGATTGAGGTATAGAAATTTAGTTGGTCAATCGAATTGGCTAATATCTTTACATTTTACACTCTCATGGATTAAATGAGTTGCATGTACGTGTAGTGTCTTCTTTAAAGATGGAATTAGAATCAACTACACATTTTATATGAATAATGATTTCCCTTTTAGTTTCGCATTTAGTAACTGCCAAACATTTGATGCTATATCGATCTATTTTTCAGATATTCTAGAGCAGATATATCAGGTTTGTTTGCCAATTTATTGTCACTTTTCATACTTAAATATTTATTTAATTTAGGTCTTAATTTATAATGAACTCTAAGCAACTACGAACATCCACACTTGAGGTGAGATTAAACTCATGAACAGTTGAACGGAAGGCCTGGTCACTAATTGTTCAATTTCCAAATTGATATTTCAAAGAGAGATAGTGAATCTACTAACCTTCACGTTACTATATGGCAATCATCAATCTTAAATTCAATCAGATGATTCGTTGATAAGGTAAAATGTCTTAAATCATATCTTATTTTATCTTATTTATCCTTTATTATTGCAATCTTAAGATCTCTGTTGCAGAATAAATTAATTCTTTTATTTTTAACCAGAATAAAAGAATTAATTTATTCTGCAACAGATTTATTATTTAGAATGGCATATTATCATATGTAAGCCATTTTTTTATGAAATCTTCTTAACCTTTGTATTCTTTGAAGTTCATCTTTTTTTTTTTTGATATGGGGTATAAAAGTGAAATAAGAATCTCATAAATATCTGTTGTACCTCAATTCAATATAGAAATAAGATATTATTTTTGGCCATCATGAATACTTAATAAAATTTTACATATCCTGTAATTATTTTGAATTGAGATTATTGTTGAATCTGACATTATGCTTTGTTTCATGAGTAAGGTTTTGACATACGGATTTAAAAGTAGTTAAAAATCAGCAACATTGAGAAAATATCGGATATTGAATTATAAACACTCATTCTACAAGGAATATTGTAATTTCTTCAAGCAGGTAGAGTTATTATTACACATAAAATAAAAAAAGACATTTTATATGTATACACTCATACTTTAGCAATAAAATCGGAAATTAGTACTGAAATAATGAAGATTTCTTTTATTTCAAGTAAAACAGATTATATTCATATTGAAAAGTACTGTTTTTAATTATAGCCATTAGAAAATTCTAACTTATGTGACACACATCAAATTTCACATTTAGAAAAATTAAAAATTTCTCCTGTTTCAGAAAATTTCTGTGCCGAGCTAGCACCTAAATAGTTAGAAATCTGACTTTTAGTTGTATTCTCTTTTTGAAAGTGGATGTTATTATTGGTTCAGAAACAGCTTTGTACTCAGTACGAAATGGTTTCTATAGATTCTGATATAATTAACAATCTTAAATAAAGAAACGGTTATTCGTTCAATGCCTAAAACACCTGGGATTTGTTCAACACATATTTGGATATTTCTTTTTATAATAGGATTACATAAAAAAGCAATTTAAAAATATTAGAGGCCATTGCAAAAATTCTAAAATACATTTTATTTCTGAAAAAATTTTAAAACATGTATTTTATAGATTATTTTGAAATCCTTACAAAACCTCCTTTGTCAATTCTATATGTTGTATTCTTTTTGATTTGAAAGAAATTCTTTGCATCATATTTAATTCAAAAATACGATCTTATCTGTTTTGCGCTACATTCCATTCTATTATTTCATTAAGGAAGACATCCTCAGAGACGCTATTAAGATTGACACTTAAAGAAATTTAAAAAGAAATATTTATATGTATTTCTCAAAAACATTTCAAATATGAAAATGTAAAGATAAAACCAATTTCATAAAATGCGTTTTATTCTGAACAAAAAGAATATTTTACAGATCTCATATTAATTGTACTTATGCAGGGAAATTTTCTTTTTTAATAAAGAAATTCATTTACAGTAAAATATATTCCTTAAAATATTATTTTTGCGTAAACTTCATAGATTGTGTGTGCGAATTTGAGATATAATAAATAATATTTATTTTTAATTTTATAGATCGTGTATATTATTACTTTTTAAAATATATTATAAAATCTTAACTTAGCAGTAGCGTAAATTATATTAACATTGACTTAAATATATTACATAATGATTCAAATGATAATTATTAAATTTATAATTATTATTAATTTTGAATAGCTTTATAAATATTAAATTTCCAAAACTTACTAATTAGTTAAATAATTCTACCAGATATTTAAGAGATCACATAGTTTTTACACACAGGAACGTTTCTTAACGGTAATTGTTTTCCAAGAGTTTTAATTCGATGAAATATAAGTATTCATTCGTAGTTAATTTGAAGTAATATATATAAGGATCTGTAGTTAATAGTCAAAATTTATTAAATAAAGTTAAAATGAACAAGCTAATTTAGCACGTTATGTGAAATATAGATTTATAACTACTCAATAATTTTAAATGATTTTCGCATAAAAATGCGATCATAATTTTTAATTAATCGTCTTAGACATTAAATTTATTTAAAATATACCTAATTTTCATTACAACAAATAACTACAATTAATAAGAGCATGAAAATGCGCATTTTTATTGTAAATCATCTCTTAATATTTTTAAATAAAAATATTTTAAAATATTTAAGATATGTATTTAAATTTAATTTTTATATTGTATTAAATGCTCCACAGTTTAAAATATACAAACGTTAAAATCTAATTTAATTATTTTTACACATTAACAATATTATAAGCGTTTATTCCACTAATGCTAAACACTGGTGCTAAGGCCATTAGTTCATGGCCTCTACAATATTTTTAACAATAATCTCATACTGATAGTGTAGAAAAGTTTATAAATAAACACTTAAAAATCAAAGGTTAATTAAAGTCATACAAAATACATCAATTCAGAAAAGCTAGTCTTGTAAGCTTCAGATTAATAGAAAATATCTTCTACAGAAATAAAGAATATTTAAAAAAAATTTTCATGAGTATATAAAATGATTTATATTTTAAAAAGCAAACTTTAATTTCTGAAATTGTTAGATTTTATGACTTGAGGAAACTGTCAAAAAGTAATTTATATTGTTACCCAAATATTAGCACTTAATTATCCTATAGTTTCATTTTTACATCAATTGTTAGTAATAACTATACAATTTTTTTTGAAAATTGTTAATGATTTTATTATTTTTCATTCGAATCAACTGATTATTTCACCTAAAATCTAGTAAAACAAATTCAGTTGCCATCATTACGCAATTTCTTTATTTTGCGTAATGTTAGTTAAAGGGTACGGATTTTTTTTCAGTATTTAAGAAAAACATTTTACTATCAAAGGTAATTTTATAAGAAACTAAAAAAAATCGCTTGTTATATTAATTACATTATCTTACATCTGTTTCTGTTGTGAAGCAACTAATGTTTTTCAATTAAAAATTCAAGAAATACTGATTATCCTTCTGATAATTTTAATTGAGAAATAAATAAGCATCTTATGTAAAAATTTAGATTACATGTAGTTTATTTTAATTCTTCAGCTTAGCTAGGGCTAGTTTCTAAGTATGGCTGAAATCTCAAACATGTAAAATAATATGCGTAGTGAAATTATTAAAGTAAAAGGATTAAAATTAAGAATCATGTAAAGAACATGTAATGAACAATAATTAAATAAAGTAACTGAATTTTATTTTACATTTTATCTTTACTTTCGCTGAATTAGTTTTTTTTTATTTGAAATATACTTAGTTAATCTCATATTTCCCCAATAAAGGATTTTTAAATGTTCATAATGAAAAAAATAACACTAAATTTTGCATTTGATTTTACCACTTCTATTCTAAGGAATAGACCCAATGAACGACAATTTTTATTTTTAAAAAAATGCAAGAAATCTCAAGATTCTTCAGAAAAAAATTCTTTCAAGTGTTGTTTCATATCTCATACGTCTACACTGATAAAAAAATACAAAATTAAATTTATCTTTGTATTTTTTCCTAAAGGTTATAGAAGAAGTCAAACAAAAGAAGTATCTAGAAGCACGGAAGAAAGATTCCAAAGTATTCTAACTCAACATTCTCTCTTCAGTTTTTGAGAAATATTGCTAACACTTCTCAATATAAAGTCTTCAATAAAAAATAGACTCGAAAATTACAATGAGTTAAGCATTTTCTTTCTGCTTATGAAAAAATGCCTAATTAAATATAATGTATTTTTTT
>JAPDSC010015946.1:16344-30498 GCA_026290005.1 Latrodectus geometricus | reverse complement strand
TTTACTGATATATTTATTTTACAATTTCGGCAAAAAGTTTCTACAATTTCAGAGGTTTCAATAAATCAGGATTCTTTTACTATGTTTTTTTGGGGTCCTTATATCACTCTTCCCAGCAAACTTTCTTTACCCCCAGGGATGTGCATCGGATTTTCACACTTTGGAAAAATGAACAACGCCGGCGCCTTTAAATCTGAAGCCATAGAAAATGGTATGACTGTTCTATGGATGCTAAAACCCATTCTGTCATGTTTTCGAACACCCGCTAAGCGCTTCACTAGATAGGAGAGTATTTCTTTGAAAATTAATGTCAATTTGAAGAAAGGATATTCAGAAAATAATTCGAAGCTCATTTTAAATATGTTATTTATAGACAGGGAAGATGCTACTTGACCTACTTTATATTGAAATTATACAACAAATGTATTGTACGTAAGATTTTAAAAATATTATATATATATATATATATATATATATATATATATATATATATAAGTGTGTGTACTTGTTTACAGTTCACCATTTGTTTACAGTGAGAGAGGACTGATTTCAGCGTAGCCTCAATCTTATGGGTGATTGTAAAATGCAAAATGAACGAATGAACATAAAACTGTTATAGATTGGCTATTTGGAAAAAATGATTGTATAATTGTTTCTTCATGTCATATTTGGTTTGTGTTAATTTAATATGTCTCCGAAAATGAATCAAAAGCCATTTAATTTTTGAACTTGGTTTTGAAAAAAAAACATAGTTGACGAAGATTGTGAACTCATGCATTATATTTAAGTCTTCACATTGCCGGTACTAAGTAAAGAGTTGAGAGTCACTGAAAGATACTTAAACTTCTATCGAGTATTGTTTTCCGAGAAAGCTTTTGAGATCTTGCCGATTTCTAGTGTAAAAAAAAAAAAAATCAGAATGACTCTCCACTCCCATCCAATTTAATCCATTTGTAGAAATGTAATATCCACTTCTGTTGTTTTATAGTTAATCGAGACCTGACATTCCAAAGGCTATGATAAGCTTTTCTTTGACAACTAACAATATTGCACAGATAATCTAACAGGCAAATTTTTTTACAAGGTATTTCAACATTTTGTATGCGCTGCTTTCTAGAAGAACTTTTCATTAGTTGTGTGTCGTACTCACGTGTACTAAATGAGGAAAATCATAAAACTCTCCGGAACTCATCCAGATGTTTGTGCAGGGAAAAACAAAATATGAATTTACGTTAGAACAAATTCAGAGGCTAGAACTAGGAACAATTCAGTAGGAAAGGGTAAAGTTGTTAAAATTGAACCCGCAACCATCTACTGCGAAAAGAAAGATTCTACACCTTAATTGCTCTGTTCTCTATAACAAAATGAAATATGTACTTTTTTCTTTTTTATTCTTTTGTATATGTTTAAAGATAGTTAATCCATAAAGTAATGCTTCTTAACATACTTCGAAATATTAATGTTAAGCAAAACACAATTTGTATCAATAATGCTTTAAAAAAAACAATTTTTATCAAATCTCTTTTTTTTTAAATAAGAACATATAGCTTAATTTTTGTACTGTTCCTCTTTTTAATTAATGTTTAAAAAAATTATAGTTGTTTCAAAGTATTTGATCATATTTACAAAACTTCTCATTTGGGGACTAAAATTCTTACACATAGAAGATGGTATGCTGCAGCATGAAATTTGAAATTTACATGATAAAAATGTGTAATATGTAAACGGTTGACTTTTTTCAAGACTTAATTACTAAAGCAGAATGTGGTAGTGATATTAAAGGAATTTTTAAATGAAGAAATTGCACCGCAGGTTTTTATTTATTTATTTATTTTTTTTTTTGCACAAACTGCATCTGAACATAATGTCTAATTTAAGAATTCTTTATTATCTTGAATAAAAGAAAAAAAAAGAACTTTTAAAAGAGCATTTTGATAGAGGTTGAGTTCTAGCTTACCAAAAAAGACCACGAGCGATATTGTGATATACCCTATCATTATTGTATCAGAGCTATTGCATCGAACCATTGAGAGTCCATAATAGCTTGCAGAATATAGAACAGATAAGTTTATAGAATGGTAGTAGTAGTATATCTAGAGGCATTAATGTATATAGAATTCAATGTTTGTATATAGACTGGTTTCCGTTTTTTAAACAAAATTTGAATTACTACATTTTATACATTTTCAAATTTAAGATCGCTTTGCTAAATATTTGCTAATATTTATTTTCTTTTTCTTTACAGTTTTCTTAAACTTGTATGTAAAACCTGTACCTGTTTTAAGGTTTTCCATGTAGTAAGTTTGTCTTACTATATGGAAAAAACCATCATAAAAAATTTAAAGACTTTGATTTTTTTCATTTGTTTCATCATTTAGTCACATTTATGTCTGAATCATACTTAATTCTAGTTTTATCTTATTAGAGGTAATTTTTAAATTTGATTCAAAATTATTTATGATTCCATCTCAGTTAAACTTAATACTAAGTAATATGAGTATTTAAAATCGTTGGTACATTGAAACTTGCCTTTAATTAATTCATTTAGTTCCAGCTAAGCAAAACTGAGAAAAAAATTGAACCTTCTTTTCTCAGATTTCTCATTAGCATGAAAAAAAATTATTTCCTTGCGTTGATTTATAATTTCGCAATTCTTCTCTGTGTCAAATGTCTTAAAATTCCCTAATAAAATTAAAATATCACTGATTTCAATTAGAAATAAAATGAATTTTTGGTTATGAAGAAAATATGGAAAAAGGAAACATGGTAGGGAAACATTCTTGTGTTTATATTTTGATCTTAAGAGTGTTTCAATGTAAACGAATATATTTCATTGTTTTTAATAGCTAAACCTTTAAAGACAAAATTGTGACATACAACATATGAAAATAAAATAAGATCAAGTATTTTTAAAATATATCAAGGAGCAGAAAATTAAATATATTCCTAGCTTGTTCTCGAGATTCTTCCGATTTTGATCACGCTGAATACATTTGAATAATTCAACTTAATATCACTTATCCTTCTTCAAAAGTTTGATTATTCCAGTAAATAATTTATAACGGCAATAGTGCAAACATAATCGCTGACAAAAATTCTACAAATGATAGTTACTTATAAGAATTTTAATTGGGAAAAATTATCCCATCTTATATTAAATAATAAATATGTAATAAATGTTTTATGAAGTATGTGCAAAGAAAATTCAAAACTTTCAAAAAAGAGCCAAATTTTGATACAGTTTTAAAATTAAGAATTTTAGTACAGTGTTATGAAATTATAAGGACTTAATATAATTTCAAATTACAATAATAGATATTTTAAACTAACTACTAACAAAAGAAGCTTATTTTAAGCTTGTTTATCTTTCCACTATGGCTATTCTAGCCATTAAAAGAAAAAGCGTGTGTTAACTTTCTGATCAAATGAATGGATGCCGAAAAATGTTATAGAAATGAATAGATGTCAGAATTTGCTTCTGATTTATTCAGAAAATCACGTATAGTTTATATTTACTTCCCATTTCTAGCATTCTTGATTTTTGATAAAATTGTTCACTGTGTATTTACAGAATTAAAGTTCAAGAGAAATTTGCTGCGATTAAATAAATGCTAGAGATGTAATGTTAAGTTATAATCTTGACATTTTGAGACTTATTTCACAGAAAATTCTTTCCATTTATAGAACTAGACAAAATCTTTCGTCCCTGAAGCCATTAATTTTTTTTTTTACTTAAAATATTCCACAAAATTGTTCTTGCTATTTGAAGCAACAATCAGTTTAATAATTAACTCATTAAGATGAAATAAATAAGCTATAACTTTTGTATGTTCTTAAATTTTTATAATTCCCTTTAATAATCTACAATCATCTTTTTAATGTTTTCAAAAAATCAATCAGAATGAACCAAAAATGAAAAACCTAAGGAACTTTATATAATTTTTATGTGTCCTGTCATTTTTTGAGATAAATGTGTCTTTTATAAAATTACTATATTCAACATAATAAGTTTTACACATGTTTTTTTTAATAAGCTTACTTGGCTAACATACCGACACAACAACATATAGCTTCTTCGAAAAATATAGTTGTTTAAATAGAATATATGTAAAATATTGTATTATAATATATATTATTGAAGATTTGAGTTCTATTATATTATTTTAATAGCTCTTAATTCTGTAATTCACCGTCATTACCAAAATATATTATATTTTTTTTATTATAATGTTTAACTCATAATATACATTATTTTTTTTAATGAATTCTTATGATATGTTGTTTACAAATATGTTTCCTAAAAGAATTAATGAATTATGAAGAGTTTAAAGGTATAAATCTCTAATTTGAAAATTCTATTTATTTTTCAAACTATTTTATTTTATTAAGCACTTATACTTGAACGTTAATTCAATAACTATTTTTCTCATGTTAGAATTAATTTACATTATCTCTACTATTCATTGATATCTTCTTTAATAATCTTATATTCGATGCAGAAATCATTTATAGACTTTAAAGAATTAACCATGAATGTTGCTTTCCATTTTTTCAAATAGAAAACAGAGACTATCGATATTCCTTTTCACAGAATTTTTCAAAGATCTTTAAGCTTTAAATTTCAGTCTTTAAGCGGAACAGTTAAAATACTTGTAAATGATGTGTTAATTTATCGATAAAATTGCTTATATCAGCTGAAAAAATAAAAAATGAAAATGCAAGACTAGTGCAAAAATCCTACAAGCCCTTTTAATATAAAATTATTTCTGAGAGAAATTCTGATCTGTATCTCAAAACTTTCCGAACGATTTTGATGCTCTTCGTCTATTGGAACTTAACTAAAAATAACAACTTCTTCCTATCTTTAGATAGGACATAGATGTGCAACTGATACAATCAAGCCAAGGCGATTGAAACATCTCTCGGGATTTGCCTCCACTCCGCCATTTTGTAGAAGCATAGGATCGCCTCTACCAGATAACAAGCGATTCCACACTTAATCCAGGCCGCAGCAGGGTTTGGGGAGCGCAGAACTATTTTATTACAGTCAACTGAATCTCAGTTGAAGATCCTTTAATCTAGTGCTTTTTATTGATCCCGATGGGAGATTCATCAAGACGGATAGACAACCAACCAGGAATTGACCCCTGGGTAATTGCTCGTGACCAACTGACCATCGTCCTATCATGATCCCTCGTATGTTAAGGGATTACTGTAAGAGAGCCAGTTTAGATCCAGGAAAGGTCAGGAAGCTGGACTTTTTATGACGAAAGTGGAGGGATCTGAATCAGGCGCTTCTTTTAAGCTCCGAAAAGAGGATTTGTTGTGCTCCAAACTTGGAATGGTTAGTAGTAGAAACAGATGATCCATCTAGGCTTCGTTTATTGAACTGTATCAAATTTATTTGGATTTTTATATTAAGAGTATGTAATAAGGAATTTGTGACTGAAAATTCTTTTTTCAAACTAGATATTTTTAATTGTTTATATACAAAAAGTATTTTTTGTATTTTTTAAGACCATTTCAAAATTGAGATATCAAAAAATTCGAAACAGTCAATAAAAAAATTGTGAAAATATAATGCAATTTTTGAAAAATACCTTAGTTTCATCTTTTATAATTTTATATTTAATTAATAAAAAAGATACTTTGAGATTATTTATTGCTACTATTTTTTAATCTAATATTGTTATTGGAAATCAGTATACAATTTGCATTTCATTTTTAAAAATTGAAGTGATTTATTTTTTGCTGAAATATTTTATATTCTAAATCTAAATGTCCATTAATAAATTTTCAATATAAATCTAATTTTTAAACAATGTATTTTTTTCACTTCCATATATTTTTATTTCACTAAGTGAAAACTTGGAAAATAATATATTCCTGAAATGTTTAATATGTTTCTTTTTTCTATTTTATCAATTAATTTATTTTTCATGATGTTTTTGCTGTATAAAATAACATTGAATGATTTATTTTAATTTCAAGTAGTAATACTTACATTATAATCTTGCGGGTGTCTAGATTTGAAGTAATACTTAAAATCTAGATACCCACAAGATTTTCTTTAAGAATGAAAGAAAAATTATTTAATCAATTATTATCGTCAAACATATAATTTATATATGATGATAAAAAGAAATGTCTGCTCATGTTGAAAGGCTTATAATTTTAAGTAGAAGAAACACTATATTTATGAGTGCAGAGTCCCATTCAAAATGTTAAAATGAACGCGTGGATTTTATGTAATCTTTATTGAGAGATTATATGATAATGAAAAATTAATAAATGATCACTAACATAAAATAACATCAATGACATGACATATGTCTACAATTTTGATGATGAAATCTAAAATGAACTCTATAATCCAAATGGAAGAACTGCATGAGGCTATCTAGTTATATTTTAATGATCATTTATACGAATTAATGTCAACCCAAAATAAATAAACAAATTAAAGCTAACACATATAATTAAGATATCTGAAACTGGTATTATTCATTATGTATTATAATGGTATATTATTGGAAATCAGTATCAATCGTTATAAGGGAATTCAAATGAAATATATAGCCTGTGATTTTTAAATTTTATCTATTTCACGATAAAATTGTATAAAGTTTTGAAAAACGATAACCATTTTATATCCAGCCGTATAGTTGCTAAATTGATTGACTATATTAAACGGCATTATTAGTATATAAAATCGCTGATAAAAAAGCACAATTTACACCTTAAAAATTTAAAAATTAAATGACAGTTCTAGAAATTTGCAAGCAACAGTACTTTTGACACCACGTAGACAGGCTCACGACTGAAGCTCAATGTTAGGCATTTTTAAATATCCATCGGATATTGCCTTTTTGGAGGACATTTCATAGCAGTGGGTCATTTTCACATATCGCAAGGGAAGAAGTCAGGAAAACTCCCAATCATTCTCCCAGATAGACATACATGTTTAAGGTAGAAATGCAACATTCATCTCTGTGTTTTTGATACAGCATTGGGTCGAAAGCCGTTGCATCCACCGCTTAATTTGCCTTCAGAGAAGGCTTTTCATAGTAGTAGAACGTATTTATGTGTCACAAGAGCAGAAACTCAGAAAAATCCAAGCACACACCCCATAGAAGAGAATGCAGATTACGCAAGCGCAACATTCATCTCTCAATGGCTGGAACCGAACCCATGACCAAATGTTCCGAAGAGATATGTCCAACCACCTTGCATGGTGATCTCAGTAGGTTGTATTTGCTGTAATGTTATAATTTAGCTAAAAATTTACTAAAATCTTGGAATATTTCTTTGGAACTGCAAATGAGCCTTAAAATTTGCCAAACATTTAAATTATCTTAATTAGAACTTCATATAATCCATTGAACTCCCATTTAAAACGAAAATCGGAAATCATACTAGTTATGAAATTGTGACTATTTTTGTTTTAACTTTTCCTATTACATGCTTATTAATGTCGATTATATGTACTAAAATATTGTTTTGCTGGAAATCTGCTACTAAGAATAAAGATTTTAATATTATTTTTACATTTTGTATCTTAGATATTATTAGGTTGAATAATAAAACTAAATGCAATAATAAAACAAACTTCAAATGTTTCTCTTTTTTGTTTTAAAGAAGTAATAAATATCTTTGTGATAGAATGTAACTAAATGATAAATACTACTTTAATGATAATTCTCCAGCTCAATTTCAGCTGCTGTTGAACATCTGGAAATAGATATTGTGCGTTTGTTTTCTAAATGTACATAAGTTAAGGCAGATGCTAGGAATTTTTTTTTTTTGAATTTTCTTCATTATAAAACAATAATACAAACCAAATGAATATAGGACATCAATGAACAAAACGAGATTACAACCCAACATGAGAAGATCTACTGTAAGCTAAAATACGAAAGACACTCAAATGCCTTACAGTAGCTTTCGGTTATAAAGCTAACCCTTACAAATGTTATAAATGCAGAAGCCATGCAAAAATTCTTTTGAAATTGTTTGATAAAAATAAATTTGTGATTATTTTAAAATTTTTTCATAAATTATTTGAAGTTTTCCTTTTAGAATAATTGGCTGAAATTCATGTTTAGTTTAGAATTCAATACTTAGTTTAGAAAACAAAGTATAATTCTTGTAATCAAAATTATTTCAATATATAGGTTAGGAAACGAAGTATGACATTTTTTTTCTTTTAAGTAGTAGGATAAACATGTATAAGCTTATCATAGGCCATTATTATTTTCTTTGCTTTTTTTTATTTCTAGCGTTTTTCATATAATAGTTTAATTTCAGAGAAAAAGAAAGTTTTTTTTATATGATTTTATTATATCTATTTTTACACATATATTAAGAAAAATATTTTCAAAGAAATATTTCGTTTGTTGAACGATGTAGAGGAAATGAAAAATATTTCTACACAGAAACATTTTTCAACGTTGTAAAACTACCAAAATATAAGCTATAAAATCATTTTCAAATTACATAGCTAATGTTAAGAAAGTGTCATCTAATTAGTGCTCAATTTCAAAAAGATACTTGAAACCCCATAATAATGTGCAGATTAATATGTGTGTGACATTCCATAGACAATAAAACAATTTCTGTTTTAAATACTAAAATTTAAGCACGAAATTAATATTTTTGCTTAGTAACTGTAAATACAAATTTTTATATATTAGTAACGTTGGATAGTTTTATTATTAATAATTTAAAAATAATTTATTTCGATAGCAAATAGACAGATAATTTACTCTCATACAATAGCAATTTTGAATTTCCAATTCTATCTTTGTTTGCATGAGATGAAAAGTATCCATTTCACAATAATGAAAGGTTAAAAGTCACAATTTGTCATCAAATTATTTCTAGTTATGCAGTGATACAAGTCAATGGAATAATATTTCTTTTTTACCATTTAAAGAATTAGCAATGAAAGATAGCGTGCTTCTATTCAAAAGAGGTTCAGCACGTTCAATTAAATCTTCCACCATCCCCTGGAGGAAGGAAAAGAAAGAAGGCTGAACAACGATGATTAATTATGGATAATTTTTTTTTCTCTTATGACAACGATAATGACACTTAAGAATCGTGAAAATAAGATTCTTGATCACGACATGATTTTAAGATAAAAAAAAAATACAGTCATTAAAATGTCACTAAATTGTTTTGGAAGAACTTTTTCTGCATTTTATATATCATAATTTATAATCCTTTCATTTAAGTTTTCATCTATAAACAGTGTGCAATTATTAATCTCAAAAACACCATTTTCAATTATGAAATACTGAATAATTTAAAGCAAATTTTTTAAAAATAAATACGAGAAACTTTATTTTTGTTACTTGAGAAAATTTCTAAATCGAGTTGACGTATCATCACTCTAATATCAATACGTAATTAATTTACCACTTTCTCTGTAATAGATAAAAAAAATATTAATTTTTATCATTATGATGAATTTGTTGATTATACTGCACTGAAAAATGGGCATTAAAAATATGGAACAAGTATTTTCTCAAAATATGTGAAAACAGTACAAATTAAATATATAAAGAATAATAAAATTATCATAGAGACTAAATATGTTTAAATACTTCTATTTTGAATGTTATACATTAAATCTTTTTATTCTTTCTTTAATTCTTGTAAATTAACGAAATGACCCTCAAAGTTTCCTGTTATACAGTTATATTCTTAATATTTGAGATGGTATGATATTCATTTTGATTATTTTCAACAATTATGGTATTTTTAAATTTCTGACAATTTTTTTAATAAGAATCTCAAAACTCAATTTACATTTTAACATTATATTCTGGTTTTTATGGCTTGTTAAAAATACCGGCTCTTAATAATTGGTTTAAGAAAAACATGCAGATTATAAATTGGTAATTATTTTATAAAGAAATATATTTAAATAAATTAAATTTTAAAGTAGTGAACATTTTTACAGAGAAAGTTTTTTTATGATATTTTAGTAATTTCGATACCCTGTATGGTAACAAATAACTTCACAGTAACAGCTGGTCTAAAATAATGTATTTAAGGATCCACTGAATAATATTTTCCCGACGTTCTTTTCATCTACAGCTGCTATATTCATCTATCCCAAGGGAGGAAACCTGGAAAACTCTCAAGCACACAAATTAATTGATTCAACAAATATTTATAAAGCTTGTTACAATTGTGTTCCTTGTACTTTAAATGTTTTTACTTCTAATTTAAAAAGTAAACAAGTTCCAAAATTCTATTTATATTGTTTTGTGATATCTCTTGAAATTTAAGAAATATAATATTTTCTTATATTTCTGAGCTTATTACTACTTGTAAGCGCTTTTTATCAATTATTCTAATAGTTTTATACTCTCAGTAAAGCCAAAGTACTGAAACAAACATTTTTAGCTTTTTCTTTTATCATTCACATTTTCTTATATTTCAGGTAAATTCAATTTGATTATGCTTTTCAAACAAGAAATATGATAGAATTTTGAAATTGATGCTTTTGTAAATTTCCTACTATCAAATTAACTGACCATTAAATGTATTTAAAATGCACTTTTATTTAATTATGATTATACTACCAATATTTGTAAATACAAAACCTTAATTTTTTGAAAATCTTTCATTTCATTAACTATTAAAGCATTACTTATAAGTACAAATTTTTTACTTTATAAGGCTTTAATACAAAAATGGTTATTGACATCACTCTTACATATTTTTAATATTATATACCAGTGTTTAATATATGTTTCATGCAATTTATGCATGAAACATAATACTTTGAATGCGAAATAAATAAAATTCTCATTCAAAGTTCATCTTTTGATATATAATTCTACAAATATAAAGCCAAATTTTACATTTTTTGTAACATTAAATAGAAAATTTATTCCTTGGAAACAAGTTTTAGTTCTTAGATGAAATACGAGAAATTTTTACATAGCAAATCTATGTGAATTTTATGGTAAATTGTAATAAACATGCGAAAAATATTTAATAATTTTTCTCACAAGAGTAAGGATCTAAGAATTTATTTCTTATCATGAGATTTAAGCAAATTACTACTAAATCTGTAGATTTGTAAAATTTAGGAAGTATCTAACAAATTATTAAGTCATTTAATCACTAAAATATTAATAAGAACACTTTATATATATAGAAATATATATAACACTTTAGAAAGAATATTTTTTTATCTTAAAAGTGGAAGTTTATGAATCTTTAATTTTTATTTTATAGTAATAAATACAACACAGCAAAAATTCATTGAATACTCTCAAATTATTAGCAACAGTAGTCAAACAAATAAAATAATTTTAAAAAAAACTAAAGGCAAAGCCTATATAAACTTCCATTATTTTATTTCATTCTAGACAGGACGATTTCTGTGATCTCCCGTGAGTCTCCAAACTGAAGTAGAGTTGAGTTGCATTGCTGTAAATAATGACCACTCATCTACACGCAAGGTATTTTTAACCTCTACACTTATCATAATCAGTCAGACTCACCTGGAGAAAGCTAAAATATAGGCCCCAGACAATTCGATAGCTTAATAGCGGTCAAGGTTCATCGCTATTGTGGCCACACAGCAAGGGTTAAATCAGTCGAAGCAGAGGCTCTTGAGTTGTTCGGTGTTAAATTCCAGACTGATATTAAGACGTAAGCACTACTTAACATTTTGAAAAATTGCTCAGAATCATTTCTTACCTATTTCTTATACTCTTGGTTGTTTGTTATTGAGTTCAAAAGTCAATGAGAGAGAATAACTCATCTTGTTTCTTCTAACAGTTGTATATTAAACAGGTTACAAGCAATAATGATCAGTTGATTATGATAAATAGAGTTGGAGATTTAACTTGACAGAAATGTCTAAGCATTCTAGTTTAAAAATTAATGTTGCTTCAGACATTTTAATCCTTAACACGTACTGAATAACTAATGTCCAATGTGAAATTTTTCCAAGAATAAGCAATTTTGTAATTTCGAGGCAAAAAAATAATAATTTTTTAAAGGAATTTAATTTAATTGTTCGATATTTCTGTCTGCTTCTTAAACAGAGCTATTTATAAAAAAAATAAACTTATAATGCTTTAAATTTAATAATGAAAAAGAAGGACCAAATTTTTTTAGATGTGTGGATTAATTTTTTTATTATGTTTGATTTTATTTGATAAGTTCTTTATTTGTAAACTATCAAATTAAAACAAAAGTGTAGCACATAGCGAAAAATATATCATCATATTAAAATCTAATATTGAGAAAATACTTTATTGATCATAATTTAAATCAAATCCATAGAAAATAGGGGTAATTCTTAATTTCTTTCAAAAATACTTAATGCTATAGTGCAACAATTTGCGAATATAGGTAAACAAAATATTGTATTTTTCTTCAGTAAAATGAAACTAAAAGCTTCAAATTATTAAAATTATTGTTGAAATATTTTAAATAATTATAACCAAATTAAATTTTTAATTATACCTCTCAATTTTCAGCAAGTAGCATTTAACAGTTACTGTCAATAATAATCAATAATTATGATTCCTTAATGATAAATGTTTTCTCAATTTTACAACTTCATACAATCATTAAACGGATTAATTGGCAGCTTTAATACTTTTCAAATACTCTCTCATGAATTTCACCAAAAAAATATTAATTTAATCCCATTAGTGATAATTAAAATACTAGAAACGTTTTAGAAATGCAAGGGAATCATTACTAATATGAAATAGATTCACTTCCGGTAATTTTGCCAAAAAATTGAATCGGACAAATGCTGAATGCTATTTAGAGAAATATATACCATTCTAAATAGAGATATTGTATATGCTTCAGGAGAGATGCCAAGATAGAAAGTGAATTTAAACTAAATGCTCTAAAATAAAAAAATAACATTTCTATTGTATTGAAATGAAGATGCTGTGTGAGCCAAGATATCGTGTTCCTTAAACCATGATTGGTTAAATCCTATTTTAGTAATAGAGCATTATCAACTTTGTAAATTTCCTGTCTTACAAGAAAAAAATGCGTCATAGGAGGAACTTGATCAACTAAGATATTTTTGTACTTCTTTACATTTTATCTTCCTTTCAAGGATTACATACGGACCCGCAGAAAACAGCAACTGCCCATACTACGTTAGACCTACTTCTATACTTGACATTGGAGAAAATACTGATCATATGTCTGAGAAACAAGCATTGATTCTGTTGTGAGATAAAGTGTGAAAGATAACTTGTCTGACTATATTGGTCCTTCTTGGATATTGACTAAGTTTTGTGACAGTTATTTTCTAGAACCCAGTAGAAAACATTTATTATAACCATCTGTGACACATGTGTTGGAGACAACTCTGCTTTAAGTGTTCTATTCACAAAAGTTCCTTCTAACTGTAATAATTAATAATAAGGAATAGAGATATTAACTGAATTCTGTAGTAACAGTAGCTATAACTTGCTTTCTTCTTAGATAATACAGTACAAAATAATACATCAATAATACATAATCTATACTTTTTATGTAAAAAAATTAGGATTCTATTTTAATCTTTACAAAGCATGTTCATGAATATCACTTGTACTTACAATTATTTTGGTAACCCTTTTTTTTTAAAAATTGATGCACATGGTAAAATGTCAAGGTGGCCTGGTTGGTTAGGGCGTAGTTCTCTTTACCGGAAGGTTGTGAATTCGTATCCCGGCTTAGCCGAAGATCCATCGTGTTCACTAATGGTGACTGGGGCACTTAAAATATGTTGGGTCAAAATGTTCTCCATGTACCCATTCCAAATTAATACTTCCGAGGGTGGTTGGAGCCAGATTATGGGTCTTCTCTGGTTTCAATCTCTAAATTGGAAGACCCAGATGGGAGGTGCTGCCATCTATGAGCCAAAGTCATACTTCTACCTTCGTATGAAGGTGCTCTATTCAAAAACGAAAAGTGTTCATGCAGATTTCATTCATCTAGTCTCTGATGGGTGGGCTTGGTGTTGCCAAGGGACATTAGTAACAAAAACACGTGGCATAATAAGCAATTAAAAATATTACAATATCTTTCACATCTTTTAAGAAAGTTATTTAAATATTATGCTCATTTGGAATTAGCAAACAAAAGAGTATATATATATATATATAT
>JAPDSC010015946.1:3196-16244 GCA_026290005.1 Latrodectus geometricus | reverse complement strand
TAAAAAAAAAGAAATGAGAAATACATAAGTCACTTTTTTATTTTACAAAATAAAGTTTAATTTAAAAAAATGATACAGATTTAAAAACAAAAATTAAGGTTTGTTAAAACTTGAAATGAAACAGAAATTTATTTTGAAATTTACGTTTTCAGTCTGATAGTATATCAGACATTTTATTTTATATTTATCGAAGTCTTAAAATATTATGATTATATAAATGCTATTAAATATTTTTTTGATTAATGTGACAGAGGATTTCACTTATATAGCTTTTGAATGCCAGTATGTTATTTCAAAAGCTTTATAAATGAATAAATTATATTACATAAATTACAATATATAACTTTCGTGAATATATAACAATTATAATAATGAATATATAACTATATTCATTGTAAATATATAATCATATATATATACAACATGTAACTTCATGAAAAAGAATATTAATAAATGATAATTTATTAATATTCCTTTTCATGGAGCTTTGTAAACTTAACTTTTTTAACTAAATATTTAGCTCATTAATTACAAATTGGCAAATTATCAAATGAAAATAATATTAAAGTTTAACAAGTTTAACTAATAAATGAAATAAACATAGTTTTTAAAGATGAACTAAAGAATAAGGTTTTTTTTTCTTCCAAACGGTAGCATTGAGATAAACATTTTACAAAAACTTATTTTGAGAGATTATTTAATAATCTTATCGCCTGATTTAGTTCGAATATTTCTCTATAATCTAAAATGAAATAATTAGGTTTTTGGTAATTCCCTCAGAATGACATAAACTTTTTTTTTTTTTTTTTTATTTAAAGAAAAAAAAAAGGACAAGTGTATGAAGATTTTTCTAAGTTTTACAAAATATCATGCACACAATCATGACAATTATTTTAAAAACTAAACAATATTTGTTCATTTTAGATTTATTAAACTTTTAAAAAAGTGATTTTATACCATTACAAAAAGTAATTGAATGTGATTACTAGAAGAAAACTAATTAATTTTTTCTAAATTAATGATATGAAATAAAATTGAGTTTCGATATTAGTGTTAAATGTATGTTATATTGTAAATGAAGGATATATAGTACAGTTTAATGAAAAAAAACTGTTTTTAAATAGTTTAATTTTATTTTTAATGCTTTCACAATAAAATGCTTGTTGCAATTGAAGAAAATTAAGGGTTAGTAGAAAAACAAGTTTCTTTGATCTTAAAGAAAATATTTTATATAAAAATATTTTAAATAATGATGCTCGTCTTTAAAACAAAACTTAAAGTTTGAATATATATATATATATATCAATACTTCTATCAGAACAAAAGTTTTTTTTTTTTTTTTTTTTTTTTTTAAAGTTGAAAATACAAAGGATGTGTGTGAACCAGAATGTGTCAAACATTTTTTTCATAATCTTGAGATTTCCTTCTCTTTACTAGAAAAGAACATTGGCTTGGAACAAGAATTGACATCGGCGATCCTCTTTAGAACACGCAATAATCAAATTCTCCCAGAAAGACCTTGAACGCAGTTAAAAAGGAATAGTTCAAGTTTAAAAGAAAGAAGCAATAAATAGCAGAGGAAGAGAAAAAATAATAAATAAAGAATACTTCGAAGGGAGCCAAGAAAGTTACAAAATAAATTGTTAACTCCAAACTGCGTGTTACTTATTCCTGCAACAGGTAATAAAATGAAATAAAACGTATCCGCACACCATTGGTAAAAAAGAACAAAACAATAATAAATATGAAAGACGTATTGTCCGAAAATGAGCATTATGGACCATTGTTAGAAACATTCAAACCTTTAGGACATTGGTAAATGGTTCAGAAAGAAAAAAAGAAGCAGATATGAATGTTGGGTGGGAGGAAAAGAAATGGGGAACAGCGAAACACCCGCATCGGGGTGGGGCAGCGGCCCCTTTTTCGTGTATTTTCTCCGACTTGGTCATCATTCCGAAACACTGTTAAAGATGATGGTAAGGTGGTTTAGTGTTTCCCTTTTATGTGACTATCGCGTGCTGTTCCGGCTGAGATGATGCCAACACTGTTTTTTTTCTTTCATGATTTTTATTTTACATTCAAACGATTTTTTTTTATCCATTTGTTTATTTATTATTTTCTTTCGGGTCCGCTATTCAGGCCCCCCTCCTTTTTTTCTCCACAAAACTCTTTCCCAGCACGTGCGAAAAGTCACTCATCTGAAACTGATGACGTCAAGCCAGCGAGAACGTGCCCCACTGAAAGAACAAAAGGAATTAAAGTCAACCGTTAAAAGTTGGCTTCAAAAGTATTACAGAAAAAAAAAATGAAAAACATAACTACGATCTGTTGGTTATAATAATTCCAAGACCTCTCTTTGGAAAGGAAATGATAATTTCGTCCTCATGGTTTTTCTTCATTATCTTTATCATACTCTGTTCATGCACTGATTTGCAAATCGAAAGTCACTCGAGTAACATTCATTAGAGAAAATCGAAATGATAGGCATTTTGCTTCTAAAGAAATTATACCAGAATAAAATCAAAATATGAGTAAAATAATTGCAATTTTCTTGTTTAGAATGACAAGGATGAATTTCACATTAGATTTAGAAGCAATATATAATTTCATAAAATTATGAGATGATTATAAACACAACACAATTATAAACAGAATAAAATAAAATGAAAGTGAATAACTTTCTTTTAATTCATCAATATTTGCAGGGACTATCTATTTTATTACAATGTATGTCTTTATATTATACTAAAATTGTGTTTTGGGTTGTTAGCTATGATCTGGAATACAAGTTAAGAGATTTCTGTAGGATAGCATAAAGGTTATACCCCTTGTTTTTTAATTTCGAGCAAGTGATAAAATCTATATCTGAGGTGCGAACCCTCTTGCTAAACTTTGCATCATTAAAATAAATGGAAATTAGAGCTTCCCACTGAAAGACACGTGTTTGAGCATTATCAGAAAAAAAAAAATTTTTTTCTATTGAGAATTTTTTAATTTCTTGGTGTCAAAGTTCAGTTTTTTAGTAATTTTTGATATTGTGATCTTAATTCTATCTGTGAAAGAAAATCAAGTCACAAATTTCTATTTCTTGATGTGATGCACGATTCGTAATTACTTACTAATTCATATAAACATTTGGAGATAGTGCTTTACGAAAATTGTCTGCTTCTGACATGCAAGAACTATTCATTATCAATTTAGTTAGGCATTTTGTTTTTATTTTAATAATAAAAAATTTTTTTAAACTTAAATATGACATTTAACTAATGAAATTATTTCATGGATGAAATGCTTGAAGCTGTTATGTAATAAAAATGATAGGTTTGTGCACAGTTTATGCGATTTCACCACAAAATATGTCTTGAAGGTAAAAACAGCTTGATTGAGTACCATTAAGGATCAATCAAATGAAACTTTCTAAAAATTCTTATCATTTCTGTTGTATGAATAGTACTAGACATTGCGTTTCTGCTTTCTTAATGCACATTTTTTGAAGTAGATGGATGTTAAAAAATCTTACAACGGTTTTACATTATTAGGTTATCGACTATATGATCTCAAATATTGTTTCTGTTTTGTCTCAAAGATCTTTTGTAACAAATCTGATATTTATGAATTAAATATTGATTGATAGGATATTTAATCTTTTTTTAAGTGTCACTGTAAATAAAGTTTAATTATTTTTATTTAGAACTATTTGCACTATTAGTAATAATAAATTCTTTACACATTCATTACCAAAATGATTGACATGGGTCAAAATAAACTTTATCTTGATTACTTCTTTTGTCTATAATAATTGGTGAATGTATTTATGTAACAGGTTCTTGAAAGGTGGATCTTTTGGTGGTGATCTTAATTGTTCGTATTTATAGTCCAATTCACGTTAAAATTGAGATTTATCTTATTATTTTCTTAACTGATGTTAACTGAATTTGAAAATAAGCTGCTTTAGAAATATTTGATTCGTATATAATAGCATTCTTATTTTTACATAGTTTTCTGTAGTCAAAATACCAAATTAATTTAATTATTTAAGAAAACTATTGTCTAAATAAAAGCTAAATTCATTTGTATGGAACAATAGGTATATTTTTAATATCACAAAATATCATGCACTTCAGGGAAAATAGAAGGATAAAATACTGCTCAAAACAATTAAAGGATATTGTGGTTTTAGGTGGATCTTGTGGCTGGGAAACATTTGAGCTGATTGATACATGGTTGACAGACGTAGAAGGTTACATGAGAATAAATTATACATGTTTGGCAGAAAAAAATACATTTTATCGCCTATTCGTGTACAAAAGGAAAAAAAAAACCCCAATTTGTGCATATGAGAAAAAAAGAAGAAGAAAAGGTGTTTTCTTCAAAGGAAATCATTTTCAGTAGGGGGTGTTTCCACTGACGACCAGCAACGTTGAACACCTTTGAGGCATGGAGTCAATGAGGCTATTAATCACGAGTTGGGGTATACTGTCCCAGTATTCCAGAAGAGCTCTTTCCAGTTCTTGGAGAGTTTGTGGGGGGGGATTGGTGGCCAGCAACTCCTCTTCTTTAAGGGTCCCAAACGTGTTCTATTGGTTTCATGTTCGGAGAACGCTCTGGACATTCCATTTGTACGATTCCTTCCTCGAAAAGGAAATCCTCCACCAAGTTAGCACGATGTCGCCTGCAATTATCGTCCATTAAAATGAAGTCATTTCCGATTGCTGCAGCATAAGGGACTACAATAGGTCTGAGGATCTCATCTCTATATCGGCGATCAGTCAGAGGTCCATCTTGAATGATATAGAGGTCTGTGCGCCCGTCAATGGAGATGCTACCATACACCAACACTCTCCCACCGCCAAATCTGACACTTTCGTGTACGAACGCAGGATTATTCCTACTGCCACGGTCCCCTCAGATGAAAATACGCCTATTATCAGGATGAACAGAAGAACGAGAATCATCAGAAAAAAGAACATTGCTCTATTCATTTTTCCTCCAGTTCACATGCTTTGTTGCCACTCCTTGCGGTCGCGACGATGCCTTGATGTTAGTTTAGCGCATACCATCGGTCGGCGAGCATACAGATGTACACCATGGAGCCGGTTTCGAATAGTCTGAGTTGAAACCGTGGTGTCAGTAGCCGAGTGAAGGTGTTGTTGGAGAAGAGTAGCGTTCATATTTCGGAGTCTCCGAGCCATTAACACTAAATAACGATATTCATTGGGCGTTGTTGCCCGTCTAAGACCTTGCTCTGATCTTCAACCTGCACTTCCAGTCTCCAAAAAATGGTTCCATATCCTTGAAATCACACTTTGTGACACTCCAATGGCTTACGATACTTCGGATTGAGTTTGGCACACTTCTAACTTACTATCAACTCTTCAAGTGCTGAATCGGTTAAAGGACTTCACTGAAACATCGTACTTATCGAAACAAAGCAGTTACTGAATGCCGATCATCCTTGTCTTTATTGTCTTTTATTCAGTTGAAAGTCAAATTTCATTCACTGCCGCTGAAGAGACGTTTTTGACCTCGAACTCAAAATTAGCATACTCCACAGTTTGAAGATGAGAAAAATTTACATTTGTGATTCTCTTCTTCCCTATTCGGCAAAAAAATTTCACTTATGTCTTTATTTTATATAAAACTTACAATATCCTTTAATTGTTTTAAGCAGTGTATTTATAATAAATATAAATTTAGAAAAGCTAGGCTTTTTCTCTGATGAATCCTGATAACATAAAATAAAAAAGGGAATAACTGGAATAGTTTCTTCTTTCTAGAAATAAAGTAGCACTTAGAAAAAATGTGTTAGTTTCCTAAATTTATAAAACCTGGGATAACGAATTTAAATATCATAAAAGGAAAATAGCTTTGATATTCCAAATTATAGGAAATATGCATGTTTATTTTACATCACACTTATGATTCAATCATCGGGAGAATATTATATTATTTTACTAAATATTATACAAGTAATTTTGCAGAGAACATACTTAAAAACAAGAAAAAAAAGTGATCAGGAATATTAATTTGTTTCAATTGAAAAAAAATTTGCACAGAACCTATTTTATGATTTATGAAATCAGAGTAGTGCCTCTTTCATGAATTTCTATTATCAAAAAAATTCACATTATTTGCAAGAGCAAAATGAAATGCTCAAATATTTTACTCATCGTAGCTTGAGAAACTCATTGTACTCCTATAAGTTAGTAGCAAATTAGTACCTAACTCTTTATGAAAATCATTCCCTTAAATCGTCACCTAAAATCACACACTTCTCATATTTATTCATGGAATATTAAAATTCATCTTTTATATTCATTTATGTATATATTCATATAGATACATATGTACATACATATAAACTGAAACTGGCTGCGTTATTCATTACACTATAAAACAAATGCAGAAAAATCCATTTATTCATTTTGAAATTTATTTTACTTAATATAGTAGAGAGTTAACATTTTTCTAAATTTATATTTACTTTGTGTACTCATTAATTAATATTTACTTTGTATTATTGTGGTTCTCCAACAATGTTGATTTTATGAGACATTAATATCCACACTATTAATATTACCAATACAATTATTTGAAGTTACATTAAAAATACATGGAACGTTAGATTTGTAATAATAAATGTAAAAATTCTTGTAATTTTATCGTATTTCATATATTTTCATTGTCATCTGAAACCAACCTGTATATTTTTCAGTAAAATTTTATCCACAAATTTTCATCATCATTTTGTTTCATTTAACAACATGATCTAATGTTGAAATTGCAGTTTGCGAGTGGAATAAGTGATCCTAAGCTCCATTCTATCTATATTTTTTATGTTATGCCCGTCTTCGGCATCTCTGTCATTAGTTGTTGAGCAGCCCAATAAAGTGATGATGAAACATTAAAAGAATCAAAATTAGAATCCGCGTAGTTATCTGCAAGGAACTTTAAATTAATGAAGCATTGGTTTACATCTTATTGGAGTCTTTGACTCCAATAAGATATAAATGATTCTGCAAATAGTCCAAACAGTAAATTAAACAAATAAATGCAAACAACTTCAATAGATCGAGACAAGGAAGTGGAGATTCTATTACTTTTCTGAGCAAGAGTCATCATATCTTACCCACAGCTTACCACAAGGAGGCTCTATAATTCTTTTATTTATTAGAAATGATTCTTACGATGTTTCGCAGAAGCAGAGGTAAGTTAGTTTGGAGCATGCGAGATCCTATTTTAGCAAGCCTATTAGCCTGTTCATTTCCAAAAATGTAACAATGGCTGGGAATCCATTGAAGGGCTCTGCTTTTTCTCTAGACTTTTAAAGTTCAATAAATTTCATTCTACACGACGGAACTTGTACGTTTTTATTACACAATGAATTTGTAAAGTGACATAATAGCAGCTTGAGAATCGATAGGAAATACAATATTGTATTCAAAACAAATTTTCAATTTATCGATAGCAAATGATATGCTACCGTTATTTCAACGTCAAAGTTGTCATAATACTTCCCAATAAGATAACTAATGCTGAAAGTGCTTGAATAGGCACCAGCACCAACTCTTTTAATTTCATTTTCTGCCCAACCATTTGTTACACGTGGAGCCATTTGTCAAGAGGATATCTTCAATGTAGCAAGAGCAGCATTTTTTAAGTCATCCTGTATAGAAAATTGGTTACTTACATTCTAAACAAGATTCAGTCTTTAATTCAGTAAATTTATCATTTTTTAAACCACCAGCATTACAGAAAGAAATCTTATATCTTGATTTAGTCGTATTCTTAAAAATGACTTTTTGTTTGATTGTGGATGAAATCACTACTGGTACTCAAAAACATAAAATCACCAATCTATCAACTTCTTATCGATGAGGCCAACTTATGAGGGATTTCATCCGATATTGAACAGTTAAAGATACATGTAATGTTTCTGCTTCCTGTACTCATATTGAACGCTTGAGAGTTTTAAAACCTTATTTTTGACATATGAATATGCCTAACTATCAATAAAAGTATCCTTAGAAGGCAATAAAACATAGGATTAGAAAGCTTTGAGTTATTACTTTACCCACAACATGGCTTTTAAATTCAAATTATGAAAAAAATCACTGTTAATCATAATAAATGTATTAAAATTCTTACGGTAAATTTTTAAAATTTACATATTTTGGTAGTAATTTATAATTAACAAGCTATTGAAAAGGAGCTTATCGCCATTTTACTCAATTAATTGTATTCTTTAATTTAAATGTATAGAAAATGCAATTGCTTTTCCTTTTTCAGATAGGAAATAAGTCTTCATTGATATTTTCAAAGAATATAAAGGATATTTTTCTTCTTTTTTAATTTTGATTAACGATATATCATCTGGTTGTTATATCAATATGTAAGATTTAATTCAAAGAAAAATACTATATATGTAAAAGTTATTTTATTCTCCATTGAAGTTTATTGAGAGAAACACTAATTTATATGGTGCGAATTTTCTAATACGGCAAAAATGCTTTTCCCGCTAGGTTGTAGCTAGTTTATAAATTTGTTTTTGTGTTTTCTCTTTTCGCATATATATGTATATTCGTATTCAGCATTTATGATATACTTCGTTTTTGTACAAAGAAGTTATTTTTATATATTTGAGAGATGTTTTGTGGTGACCATACCTACAGTATTTTCTAGATTTCTATGAACACCTGTTTTATAGTTTAATATAATTTTCAGTGTACTGAATGATAATTCAATAAAAGTAATCTAATATATACGTTAGGATTTATATTGTTTTTGACCCAAATAACTCAAGAATGCATTTCGAATTAATTTAAATGTGGTTAAAAAAATTAATAAAATGAATGTATTATATTTTAGACGAATAAAATCAGAGTTGTTTCATATACTAAGTCTGTTGTGTTTTTACATGTTCTTCCAATTTTTAATTGAAAAATGAAATATGGTGACTTATAAAGTTCTTATAATGTTATTTTAAAGTTCTTATAATGTTATTCATGCAATTAAAGCTCCCAAATTGGCAGTTAAAAGTATTTTGACAAATCATGTGGTTGTGACATGTTGAAAAATAATATTTCCAAAACAATTTTTTAAACATAATGATATTTATCAGCAAAGCAAAATAATTGTATTTCTTTAACTTTTATGAAATCTATTTTGAAGTCTATAATTTTTTGCATTTATATTTGTAACAAAACTCCGTATCTTGGGAAATGCTCAGGAATTAAGGATTTTACAATTTACAATAATTTTTCAATACAGTTCACAGTGATTAAATATCCTCTTCCTTTTTGATGATGAGCAGAAGACTTGATAAGACACCTAAACTGATGAAAAAGTACATACAAAGAATCTTGCAGAACCATCTAATCAACTAATACAAAACTATTCTGAAACATAAACATCTTTTTTTTTTTAATGTCATTCTAAATGCATTCAATGAAGCTGAGGTCAAGTGATTTATAGGGCCAGTAACGAATGTCAATAACTATGGAATGCTTTTTTAATCCCCCACAGATAGGTTGAGAGAGTTGATATTGTCGATATTGTTGAAAAAGAATTTTTGCAGCGATCAAGTATTAACATATGGAATATTCATCCACAGCATTCTAGGGTTTAATCTAATTATTAAGCAAAAATGTTTTAAAACTAAAAATAAAAAATATTAGTAAAATATGAAAATATGAGCTATTACATGAGTTTTTTATTAATAATGTTTTCTGAACTTATTAAAATCCTATAATTGAAAGCACATTTTATATAATTTTACTTACTCTCGTTTGGATATTGTTTTCCCTTTTTTTAAATATGTGATGGAAAATCATTGTTTCACTGAAGACGTAAGAAAAGTAATATATACTTCATATTAGATTCTTCTAAGTAATGAATTCGTAGGTATAATTAATGGTGTATTAGCCCGGCTACTAAGACTTAAACCTTTTAGCACTACAAGAGTCGGAAGTGATATTTAGTGAGGTACCCAGTGAGTGGTCCATCGTAACCCAGAAAGTAATTTAGAAGCAGGGCCCGAACAGAAGACCCCCAGACTTGGCCTGTAGCCCAGAGCTATCATTTTAAATGGAGGACATTGAGACCACGACAAATTCAACATGCGACAGCTGTCATTTTTACTACGAATTTTTACTAAGAAAATCATAAATTAGTAACTCATTGAAAAAACTTCGGTTAAATTTAGTTTTTATTGAGTATAGAACTTAAGTTTAATCCAAGTATTAAAAATATTGCATGTTGAAAAGATTCAATTAATTCTTACATGTAAAAATCATTATTAAATTGAAACTTTTAAAGCTAAAAGTTTTTCTCATGTAAAAAATTTTCCTCAAATAAATTATAATTTTATTTTCAAATCCACAAATTTATGATACAAGCAATGAAATAAATTTGAAGTTTTCATTGTAAGTATTTATTATAAGGAAACTAAAATGAAATAAAAAAAAACTCATTTAGGAAATTTAAAGAAACAAATTTTGTTAGTAAGCTTATATAAAATTAATATTAACTCTAATATTCAAGATTTCTTCAAATACATGGAAATATTGATATTTCAAGCATTCCAATAGTTAGCTAATACTTTTTCAATTACGAAATGATGAAAGGCATATTATCACATTGTCAATGTTGAAAAATTTTAACTCTCATACAGATAGCTGTAAAATAAAATTAGGACGATACTGGAATTTAATTTTCTTCTAATTTGATGAATCAAAAAAGCAAAATGCTGATATTTGCCAGGCATTTTAATTTCGGCATGAATAAAGGGAGAATAAAGCTGCCGAAGAGTTTTTAAGAAGTTGGTAATGAGAATCGAACACAAAACACTCTTGTAAGCCAATGAAAGGCTGAGCTATTCCGTTCAAAGTCACTTTTTGTGCTAGAAAGTATCAGATTTCAGGTATTCATTGAATCAAACAATTTTTGGAGGACAATTGAAAGTGACAAGTAAAGCATTTTGAGGGCATTTTTCTGGTATTATTTTATTTTCTTCAAATAAGATGAAAAGTAATATTTATATTCATCACTTAATAACTTCGCTTGATTCTATCAAAACCGATAAACATTTTACAAAAACAGTTGCTTTTAAAATTACGAGAATTAAAAATTTTTTTTTAATAAATTTGTACATCATATAGATTAATCATTGCATCTAATTATTTTACATATAATTTTAGGTAAAAAAATCTTAAAATTTTGTGAACATATTTTAAAAATCTAGACAAAAATTATACCGATTTATGTATTTTGTTTCAAATACCATAAATATTACACTAGAAAAATTTTAGAAATGCAGCCATTTATTTTAAACATTTTAGTAATGATTATTTTATCACCCAACTGTGAGAGAAAGAAATTTTTCCATTTTGAATTTGGAGTGGATTCATACAAATAAGTTTCTAAAGATTTTAACTACTTTTAATAAAATTTTATAAACAAATTATAATTTAAAAAATTATGTAAGTATTCTTTAATTTAGGTAACCTTTTTATGCATTTTGTAAATGTACACACTCTAGATATACTAAGTATTTCGACATTTTAATTAAAATAGCCTAAAAAAAGTTTTAAAATGTATGTTTTTTATTAAAATTATGTGTATTTTAAAAACTAAACAAATATTTTTTTTTCAAATTATGAATAGAAATATTAAAAAATGATTGATTTTTGTGAGATATATTCTTCATATTAGAATCACAAACATTTCTGAATCAATTAAAATTGGGAATAATATTGATAATATCAACCATCTTTTCAATTAAAATATTTGTGAAAATTTTTCTACGTGAAGGAAATGAATTCTTATACCGATCAGAAATAGTTTCGAAAACTCATTTTTTTTTTTGCAGTTACAGTTTTTATCGGATAAGCGTCTGAATTATTTTAGTTTGGGAAAAAAGAAATCCATTATTTTTACGTGAACTTTTTTTAACTTCTTTCAGATTCGCTTTGTAAAAAGGTTTAAAACAGTTTTCATGTAGATTTTTAGGTCTTGCGCGTTACGACTGCTGACATGCGGTTAACTTCGATCATTTTTGATATTTTGTAGACATTTTCGACGATGCTGTATCCACATGCGAGGTGCATCTCTAACATCAAAAATAGCCGAACGGAATCGACGAAACCAAAATTGTGCGTAACTGGTTGTTACAGTCATATATAGGACGATAAACACCTTTCACAATTTTAGCCACCTGGTTAGCATTTTCGCCATTATAAAAGAAAATCTAAAATGTATCGAATTTTCTGTTTGTTGTCTTTTATTTTTTAAACCTTGTACTCATAACTGAATTAATCAAACAAAAAACCGCAAGAGAATATTTTAGTGTCAAATGTCACCTTTCCAATGAGCATAAATTTGAAATTGTTTGATAGATACCTCACGAGATAGCGATCCCTACAGACGTCTACCGAAAAAAGAATAGATAACTTTTTCCCCAAACTAATATAAATGCATTTTCATTATTTTTAAACTACTTATATTGATCATGTAGTATATTCAATATCAAAATGTCAAATAGTCTCAGAAGATTAGTATTTCCTAATTCCTTAAATTATTTCGATAATCTTTTTTTTTTCAATTAAATCTCATTATTACCGCAGATGCAATCTTTTACTTCGTTTTTTTAACTTTATATGGCAACTATATAGAATATAATGTTTTAATTGTATTGTATTATTTTAGAACATTATTTCCATAATATTTATGAAACATTCTAATTTATTTTGTAAAAATATACTTCTTGAAACTTTTTTTGACTTTGTGATATTTACTGTAATCTAGAACCAAATATTATTCATTAGGATGAATATGAAAACAAATTACATATCAAAATAAATCATAAGAATATTAACAATACTCCATTGGGAATGTAGAACAAAAAGAAAATAATCATTTTAATAAATAAAAAGATTTATAAAAACACACACACACACACTCTTAAAATAATAATAATTAAATTTGAGTACTATTATACATTACTCAATATTAAGTCCGTATATTAATTATTACTAAATAAGGAAATAAA
>JAPDSC010015941.1:23070-34881 GCA_026290005.1 Latrodectus geometricus | reverse complement strand
ATTATTGGCAATATATATCAAATATTTATATGTGTATGTGCATTTTTGTTTAAATATTGACATGTATATAAGCTATTTGTCCAAAGAATAAATCAAAATTCAAAGTAGTTATTTTACCAAATAAATTAAAATTGCAACAAATTCCTCAAAATATACCAATTTTTAAAAAAATTCTAAAATTTATAACAAGGTATAGACAAACATATAGTTAGTGAATTTAATCTTTTCATGTTAGAAATATAAAAGGAAAGAAACATAAGGATTGATAGAAATTTTTTTATTTACATTAAGCAAATATAAACATGAGTGAAAAAGTGAAAAGTATGACTTGATATTTTATATCAGAATCCTTGTCATTATATATTTAAGTCATGATTTTGAACCTGAAATATAAAAAAATTTAGGTTAATATATAGTAAAATAAAAAACAACAAAAGAAAATTAAATCTATTATGAATTTTAATTAAATACATTATATAAGGTTGTCAAATTCAAATGATAATATGGGACAAACAAACAAAAGAGCAATAAACTTTATGACCACTGCCAACTTTTAACATTAAACCTGCCTTGATGATAGGTAAGCTTGTATTAAATCAGGAAAAATACAAAATATGTAACCTGTTGTGAATAATATGAAACATTTCCATGATTATGTGTGTATCACAAGCAAAAGCTGGTGATAAGTTACTTAGAGAGATAGAATGTAATGCTCAGAAGAGACTCAGAGAAGTATCTCTGAAATTGCATTGCTTATTGGCTACTTCTAAGCAGTCATTATGAGTATTCATGCCAAATGCCTGAATAAACAGACTAGCAATACACACTATGGTCATGTATGTCTTCATATCCTTAACAAAACAGTAGTTGCCCCAATTGGTAAAACAAAATCTGCTACAGATGCATATTGAATGGTAAACACTTGCATATACATATTGAATGGTATGCTTAAAAACATTATTACTTAGATTGCACAAATTGATTGATTTTCAGTCACAGCTGTTTGAGGTCAGTCTTGTGTAAACAAGAAATACTCTGCCATTAACTATCAATATGCCATTAATGATATGTGGATGTCCAACACCATGACATTTGTTTTAGATCCAAAAAAAAAAACCCTTTTTTCATAATTTTTAATTTTTTAATGAGAATAACAATTTCAAAAATTATTTATTTAATAATTAACAAAATAAATATATGAAAAACCTTTTAATAAAAATGATGTAATATACTACAAACACTTACACATCAATAACTCCAATATATGACAAAGTACTACATTAAACTCATAATAATCTTTCTCTTCACAACTTGATTTCATTTTAAAAAGGGAAAAGAAACTTTGGTTTTATAATGAAATTTAAATTGTATAAATAACTAGAAATATAATTTACATTTCGCCATAACCACGAAAAAATACAATTTATATAACTTCTTGAAATGTTTATTGCTTCTGGCAATGAAATGATTTAAATAGGATCTTATCAAAAGAAATTTTACTACAAACCATATTTGTTTTCTGTTGATGAACATTCAAATAAATTCTTATTTACAATGGATATCTTTACAGATATTTTTAATTTCATCATAATTTTATGCTTAGTTTATGCTGAGTTACATCCTATATATATAACTATTATATCACTGAATATAAAAGTCAGACAGTTGAAGAATGTAAGGCTACTAAGACAAGTTTGATTTCATATCCAGAAAATTTTTTTTAATTATTCTGTCATGCCAAAAAATTTTGCATTTTAATATTCAACCAAATTAAACATAAAATAAAACCAAATATAATAACTATTTTAATGCAAACAACTTATTTTTTCAATATAAATGATTAAATTTAAAGTACTAGAAGTATTATCTTAAATAAATACTCGCCAACTGAAATCTTTTAATCGGATCTTTTTGGATTGCTGACAGAGACATAATGGTAAAAGACCACAAGGAGGAACAGGGTCACACCAAGAACATTGGCAAAGATGGCCAACTGGATGTCAGTTATCATTCTGTAAAACAATTGTTCGTTAATGTAAAAACAAATATATCAACTATGTTAACTAAATTCTTTAGAGAATTTTAGCTTATTAACTAGTTTCTTTATAATTCATTTATTTTGGATCTATATTTAAGAGGGAACTTTTAACCCAAATATGAATTTTTTCAATTTTATTTTTTATCAAACATATGCTTTAGGGCATATTTAAGTAACAATTTTACAGTTTATTATCATAAGTAAAACCATAAAAGTTATTTTAACATAAAATTATTCTAAATTTTCCACTAGAAAATGATACTTCAGATATGATGTGAAACATAACAAAATAATTCTAATATAATTTGGCAATGGCAAACTCTTAAAGGTTTTAGAGACATTATTAAGTCCCTGAAATTAAAAGAATTAACTAAATAAAATTTACCCCAATTAACAAATTGATTTTTTGAAATTCTTATTCTCTTAGTTATAAGTTAATACAATTTCTTATAAATGTAAAAAATTACAAGAATGAATTATTTAATGGAAAATAAATCTAAAGGTCAATGAAATTATACTTCTGAAAAGAAAACAATCCATTCTTAATAATGCACGTGTAGAAGAATCAGTTCTATAGATATAATTTTATATTATATAAAATAATAATAAATCAAACAAATAATTTTTAATTTAGATTCGTATATTCGGCAAATGATTAAATTTCTAGTTTTATAATTTAATCTGTTTATTTAGTATTTTGATGTTTCATTAATTTAATTTTAAAATTAGATATTTTGATAACAAATATTACACAAAAAATTGTTGAGTTTTAAGTAATATGACATTCATTTCTTTTACACAGATTTCAACATATAAAAAAAAAATTTTCTTTGTAAATTTTTAGGGTCAAATGTATGTATATGACTATTGCATTTTGCTTAATACTGTCAAAATTATGTCTTGCAAAAATTAGTAACTTTATTATTTTTATTTAAAAAATCTTACACTTTTTGTTTATTTTTTAAGTACCATATAACGAAATAATATTTACTGCAGCTCAATCAAATTAGAAAAAGTTCTATGAAATAGCTATTGACAAATATTAATCACGAATCAGTTTTAAATAATTGCTACTGTCTTATTTCTCCTGATCTAGACATAGACTAGATTAATTCCACAAGCCCATGAATCTCAAAAAATCATAAACAAGAAGACTGTTAAAAAGTCAATCCTATCTAAATTTGCACAGATCAACATGTGATAGGGAGAGGCCTGCAGAGGTGCAATTGGTGCACTTCAAATAGTTCTTTTGCCCCTGATCAAAAGAAACACCTGATGTGTCTACTTGCCAGCCCGATAATATGGTAGACTGAATAATTATCAGTGTTGATGGTAAGGGCAGCACCTAGAACCTGCCTATAAAGCCAGTAGTAATTCAGAAAAGTTTTCCATAGTTTTTGATCTGGAATTTTTTTATCAGAGAACAGATCTCAGAGAATGTTAAAGAGTGATACTAAATCAACACATCAGAACCACCTTCCTTGGCTAAAAGGTTGGTTGGTTGGGTGGGTTTTATAGTGCAAGGTCCAAAAAGGACAAGCTTCGCCAATCCTTGGCTGAAAGGTCTGTTGCTTTGTTAGCAAAGATGCCAATATGAGAAGGTATCTACTGAAAGTAAGTTTCTGACTGATGAGGTAGTTTTTTAAGAGTATTTAAATAATAAAAGTTATTGATTGTACCATATCAATATAGGCAAGCTCTGGACTGTACCTAAAGTTAAGGAGCTTGGAATGCTCACCCATCAACATCTTGTAATTTTGAACCATGGTCATAATAAGGTCTGTGTGGGCTCTAATTTTGCCAATGCTTATTTATTTATTTCAATTCTTAAATAACCCACATACTTGCAAATTGTGAATAATTTCAAATTGCAAATTGTGTTGGACGCAATGGTAGCCAGCCATGATGAGGTGTCAGAACTTGATATATCACACGAATCCAGCACAGTAGGTTTCCGACTACTCACTAATTAAATCATTTTTCTTAAAAACTTCTTAAAATAAAAATATAAAATTAAACTTTTAAGAATTCCTATTATTAGATACATTAATAGATATGTTTTAGGAACATGCACTCTACTACGATAGTAACACCTATATTCTCAATAATCACATCAAATTTCAGAAAGGTTTTTCATTTATTTGTATTCTAAAGTACAAGCATAGAACAAAATAATAGATACACCCATTCATGGGGTTCAAAAAAGATAGCACCTGAAATAACAAGACTACACTTCAAAATCTGGTACCTATTCAACAAGAGTTGCACGCTGGGAACATTCAAGGCAGAGTAGCTTTTCCAAAACAGTTTTAGCATAGAATACTATGAAGAGACAACAGTGATCTCGAGACGATCTAAAGTGGACACAACTGCAATGTGAACAAGTTATCTGGTTTGATGAATTCTCATTTACATGATTCAAAATCAAGGAAAAGAATCACACACAGACCACTATTATCGAACCGTTCTCGCAGATCATCTTCACCTTATGCTTCAGATTCTCATTCTGGGAGAATGTCTTGTATTTCAAGATGACAATGCCTCTTTTCATATGTTTTGCTGTGTTCAAACATGGTTTCATGAGCATGCTCATTTTCCTTATGCATGTACGCTGCCTGAAAATGAGATGACCTAGCTTGTGAGTTATAATTCCCAATGAATTTGTTCAGGCCTTTATTTGCCAATCCCAAGTCAAATGCAAGCAGTCATTCACAGGCCCATCCCATTAATTAAAAACTTTCATTTTTTTCACCGGTGATTTTATTATTATGTCCTAAATCTGTACATTAGTATTTTAGTTTTGTACTACAGCTCTTATTACAATGTAAGACAGAAAATAGAATACCTTTCTTTAATCTGCCAATTATCTTATACTAAATAATGAAGAAATACTACATCTTGTTCTATCAAGAAAAAACTAATGATAAAAATGCAAATTAATAAGATAAAATAAATTTAATTAAAAAATGGGTAAGAGGGTGTTGCTCATTATCAATATTCATTTCAAGTAGAAATTGTTTGCTGATTATGGAAATAAAAGAATTTATTTAATTATATTTTTTTATATTAATTTTGGGTTAAATTGTGCTTTAGGTACCCTACTTCAGCAACTTGCGAATTTGAAGCATTTTTTCGCACATGCTCATTACTTACTCTTTTGTTTTAGCCTTTTCATTGGTCACTAAGTTTCACTTTGAAACAGCGGTAGAATTTTCGCCATGGCATCAGCGATTTTGAAAACGCGCCAAGTAGGGGACCTAAAGCACATTTTCACCTAATTTTGTATTAACTATATTTAATTAATAGTTCAATGAATTACGAGTGCCATGTATTTTTTCAGATAGACATTATTATTTTATTCGGCTCACACTTGTCTCTTTCATAAGAAATTTTACGATATTTCAAGCAGATGAAAGAAAAATACTGAAAATACACAGTTCATAATATTTTACCTTATCAATTTGTATATCATTTACAAAACTTATATTCCTATTGATTTATCTGTTACTTCCTTGAAAATTCTTTTTGTTTTTAAATATTCCTATTTAAGCATAATCAAGATCCATTAGCAGTATGAATCAGAATTATTCTTAAAACAATTTGCATTTAAAATACTTGCCATATTTTTTATTTAAGTAAGAATTGGATTAAGGATATTTTTTATTAAACTTCTTAAACACCAGTAACTTTTTCTTAATGAGTATAACATCTGTGGGCGTTATGGATTCATAATCAGTAAATACAAACTACCATTTATCACAATAAAATAGTAAATCTCAACCTTATACGGCATATAAGAATAAAATTACAATTTTGAAAAAGCATCCAAATTAAACAGTACAACGAATAGGTAGTCAAATAAGTAACTACAAATAGGTAATCAGATAAGTACAAAAAATAACATACGTTCATATTATGATTTCTAGGTAATATCCTTATTATACGAAATATATCTTTAAAATAAAAATAATAATTTGATTACAACAATTTATTGATCTAGTCACAATATATACAAAGTATCATGATAATATATTGATTGAGAATGAAAGTTAGCAATCCAAAGATTTCTAGAAAAATCTGTTTAGTTTTAATGTACTATAAACAAAATCATTTAAAACTTAGAAGTATATTTTTACTTACTTGAATCTCCGAATTTTCTATGCTACACAATATTCTAAAATTACGATATCTTCGGTAAAATATACCGGCGAATCTAACTTATAGACACGTCACAGAATAGACTATAGTTTACAAACAAGTTCAGCAAGAATTTTATATACTGAAGTTGAAGTGTTTTATTTCCAGTTTTAAAAATTTCTAGTAAAAAAGGTAGAAAAGCATTTGTTATAAGCTTATATAAATTAACAATTCAAAATGCGGTATTAAATTATTGTTTTTTTTTTTAATATTTTATATTAAAAAAGTTTTGATAAATTACTACGCAAGTTTCGAGATTGAAATATTTATAAAAATCATTAATTCAACTTTTAAGCAAATTTTAATAAAAAAATGCTTGGTAAGTAGTGAATAAATAATTAAAAAAATATTAATTCCTTAACTCTACATTTATATTGACCATTGGAATATAAATCTATCAAATCGTACCTTTACAATATATCCTTTCACCTTTCTAATCAAGTATGTTGAAAAGGCGTTATTCACTTATTTACAGAATGTATTTTAAATAATATCGCATACATAATTCTTACATTCAGTTTGATAAAATAATAATAGTTACTACAGAAAAGTGTTTTTTTTTTTTTTTTAATCAAACTTCTTCAACGAGTTTGTATTGTATAACAGTTTTATATTTGAACAACTTTTTCTTATTCTGAAATAATCTTATTTAGAGCGAGTTCATAACTAGAGTCTACAGAATGGCATGCCTGTCCTGAGCTTTTTGTACAGACAACTGTATACTGGCCTTTTTTTCTATAAAATACTGATATATTTAGGATTTTTTTAAGTGTGGGCAAAAAATTTTAAAAGTTTTATTGTCATCATATAGTTAAATTGCTCGATAAAACTCCTCTGTATTTGTAAAATCAAGAATAATAATGTATATTCCATTTATAAATAAATTTGTACCTTTTCATCGTACTTTTACAAAGTAGGTTTGGATTTCATAATAAGTTATGCTTTTGAAATCATTTTTTCGATTTTAAAACAAATATCTTCAATAAATAAAAATTATTTTTAAGGAAATAATTGAAAAAAGTAATTATTCTATAATGTGACTGAATTATTAATTATTATGTCCTTATTATTATATAAATAGTGCCACTTATTATTTGAGCATGTATGACATACATATGTGACGTAGTTATTAAACGATAATAGTTCTGTCATATTTGAAAAAAGTATCGCATTAATAAAAATAAATCGATTATATTACTTCAAAATGTTCATAACTCGGTCAATTTTGTTTTAGTTTAGTCAATTTTCTTTTATTTTATATTAGTTTAGTTAACTTTTTGAAATCTTGATAGAACGCAGCTGTGAATAATCTTGTAATTTATGAGCGTAAATAAAGTATTATTATAGCCTATTGGATTTTCTTTCCATTTGAACCCATTGGTTTTAATTTACTTTTCAAGTGGGCAATGAAGTTGCTTTGATAAATTTTGTAATACCATTCTTAGTTAAATATATTTTATTATTTCCTTGCATTATATTTGAATTTTTCCTTCAAAAACTAATAAGGGATGCAAATGTTGACTTTCAATCTGAAACTCTCATGAATATTTTTAATTCCATTAGCATAACAATAAGCTATTTATAAGTGATGCCTATATCATGTAGTTAAATTTTACTGCTGGGAAAACTGGTGTGTGCATTGAAAAAATTTTCATCATTTGAAACGCTATATTTTTTAGAAGGGAGAGTCTTAATCAAACAGACAGGAATAACTTTTGAATTTTCAAACATTTTTTGTTTTATCCCACTTTTTGTTTTCGATTATTTATAGCAGCTACAAATATTGCAAAAATTTATTGAAGGTCTTCTTTTGCAATCCTGAATAGAGAAAAAAGATAAATAAAAAAACAGAGATTCTTGAATCTTCTTAATTACGTAATTTAAGGTAATTTCTTTAAGAACTTTCAATGAATATTTTCAGTTTTTGTTCCTTATATTAAAAGAGTCTATCAGGATACAAATTTATTTACATTATTCAACAATATATTAGATTACAAGTTTAAAAAAAAAAAAAAAAAAAAAAAAAAAACACACAACTTTTTTGAGAATTCATAATAATTTATAGTTTTCCCAGAGAAAATTAATTTGTGAATTTTAACTGAATTAAAGAAGTAATTTAAAATAAAATATAGAAATTTAAGAATTTTAACACATTGAAGTATACGTCAGATTTTACTTTATTTTGATGATATTAATGTAATAAAATAAGCAATATTTTTCAAATTATTCTTAAATCTTTTGTTTAAAAATCAAATATCTCTACTTTGATTTTTCGTATAAATTATGCTATTGTGTTTAATGTTCCTTATAAAATTATTCACAAAATATATATACTTTAATTTCATTTTTATTCAATTTAGATTATGAATGTGCATGTTATAAGCTTTCAGCAATTGCTCAGTATTTAGTATTAATAAGAAATTTCAACAATTAAAACAACATTTTATATACAGGAATAGGAAAAAGACTTTTTGGGAGTATATTCTTTTAAAGATTGTAAAATTAATTATTAACCAATAAATTAATGTTGAGAACAAAATATTTTTCCTTTCACTAAATCTCAAAATATTCTAGGATACAGTTTGATTTTAAAATTTTATCAAGTATTTTGTATCCAACCACTGCATAAAGATAATTAATTGATAGAAATTTATATATATATGTATATATATATATATAATAGATATTAATTGATATATATAGATATATATATATTTCTTGTTTTAAAAATAATTGTGGAATGCTTTTGATTGAATATTTGCCGGATTCATCATCATAACAAATAGTATAATAAACTCATATATGCTATGATTATATTTTCAGCAATCAAAGTTATTGACACAGAATTGGCTATTATATAACAGCGTATAATTGCTGGTACATTTCAAAAATCATTTATATTATTAAAATACATATTTGTGTGTGTGTTTATGATATGTTACTATAAAAATATTCCCTTTATAAAGATGAAAATATAAATAAATAAAAAAATCTACGAAAGTTATAAAAGTATGAAAATATAATGTATAAAATTATAAAAGTATTTGTAAAAGTGTATTATATATAACACTATATTACTGATAAAATCGGCAAAAACTAAACATTAAAAAATGCATTTAATTAAAAGTAACTTAAAGTATTTCAAAAAACATTTGTTATGAAAATAGATATCAATACTTGAAAAAAAATTTTTACAATAATCTGAATTTCATATGTTATAGATTTATTTTTAAACATATTTCCTTTAAATTATAACAACATCTATATGAAAATACTTATCAAATTAAGAATTACTCAGCAGAGAATAAATTTGAATTCGAGAAACTAATTTAGATATCAGAAGCTGAAAAAAACTTGTTATTGCTTATGACACTAGGCAAAGACGAGCCCACCCGTCAGGGACTGGGCGAATGAAGTTAGAAAAAGCGTCTTTTGATTGTGAACAAAGCACCCCCGTACAAGGGTTGAAGTACGACTTTGGCTTAAAGATGGCAGCAACATCTGGGTCTTCCAATTAAGAAATGGGAAGCCAAGGAGGAGCCATGGTCGTGCCCCTATCACCCCACAGGTATTAATTTGGAATGGGAACATAGAGAACATTGGGATCAGATATATCAAGCGGCCCAGTCGCCATTAGTGAACACGACGGATCTTCGCATGAGCCTGGATTCGAATTCACTATCTTCCCAACCAAACCCCCACTGCTCTTGACAAAAAAAAAAAAAAACTTTATTTATTGAACAAATATTTTATTACAAAAAATTTATCTATTAATTCAGTTAAAAAAAATTTTAATAATATAATTAATTGGTTTTCAAAATATAAAATAAATAGTTGAAGGAGCAAAATTTAATTGAAATAAAATTTAATTTATGTTAAAATTGTACTAAACAAACTTTATTTTTCTCAAAAAAAGAAGAGTTAACTGAACATACTTTTGCAAACATAATGCCAACCCACAAGCAATTTATTTCAAATAATTTTAATTCTTCATCTGGTACCAGCATAATTAAAAAAAAATTGGAGGAATTCAATTCTGCAAATGGAATGATCAGAATAACAAGAATTAGATGGTTTTATTACAATCAAAGTAAGGATTATTTATTTACTCTAAAATCAAATCGTGTGATCTAGCTCAGCTTTCAGTAGTTAGAGGGAGGCGGGGAGAAAAAGCCGTGGCGGGAGGAGCAAACGAGATGACGCTTGATATGCTTCTTTTGTTTAACAAATAAATTGTAATAAGATTGTTGTTTAAATCTAATTGAAATTATTAATATGTGTTATATTGTACAATTATTCTTTTATAACCTCTATCTTTTGTAGGAAACCTTTCTATTGGTAAGTTCTTTTAAATCTCAATGTGTAATGTTTTATTTTTATAAACAATGAATTGTTGAACATCTGTTAGTAATTGTCTGTTCAATATTCGTTAAAAAATTTTCTTTTACCTTTTATTTATGTATCATATTAATATAAATTTTGTACTTGTAATATATGTATCTCTTACTTAATTACTGAATTCTATTTTTATTTAATAATTAAATATTTTACAATCTTAAGATTCGAAAAGCATTTGTTTTACATAAAAATAAATTTCTCGTTTCTTTGTAACATTTTTAAAAATTTTTGTTAAAGAATTATTGTTTTTGCACTGTTAATGAAAAGAAGTATCTTAAAAATATAGTATAGAAAATATAATATAATCGAAAATATAGTTGGATAATTCTTCAAGTAATGATTCTACTTAAATAATTCATAAAATAGAGTTTTATGTATAACTGTATTAGATAATTTACTTAATTAAAATATCACATATTTTTTCACGTTAAATGATAACAACATTATTTAAAATTAAGAATTACATTGTTATTCTGATGCATTGTTATTAAATGCTTTTAACTGATAATTGAAAATTCAGTCTTTATATCATATTTTTATAGTTTTTAATCTGTATGAATTTTATGTAAAACAAACTTTAAAGTGGAAAATTTCTAATAAGGTGATTATTTAAAAAATAATATTAATAAGTTATTAATGTGATATCAGTAAATATTTCGTTGCAAAAATATTTTTGAACAGAAGTCGTTACTTCAAGATTAGTAAGTATATGGCGCCATCTATACTTCATTTCTCCATTTAGAATTAATAATCAAAGTTCTTTCCCGATTATATTTTTTTGTTCTTAACTTTTTCGAATTTAATCATAAATACTTGATAAGTTTTTTCTAACCCCTATACATATCCCATTCTTTAATTTTATTTTTGTGTATTCTTATATAAATAGTAGATGGATATAGGAAATGTAAAACATTTAATAAACATATGCAAAAGATTGAAAAACATTCGAATTAAAATATTAAAAATAATTTATATTTCTTCTCATTTGTATTCAAATATTCATAATGGTTTGAAGAAACTTACTTCAGAGTTTTTGTTTGAAAATACTTGATATACATATTAATTATTCTTTGCAAGTTAAACTACAATCTTCTATTACAAGTTACTACTTTCAAATTTATATATTTCATATAAATGAGTATTTCTTTATATATATATATATATATATATATATATAT
>JAPDSC010015941.1:0-22970 GCA_026290005.1 Latrodectus geometricus | reverse complement strand
ATATATTCTAAATAGCTAAATAAAAAATAGTTTTTCAACTAAAAAAATTGTTTTGTTACTTAATAAATTATTATAAATTTATTTAATTTAAAATATATTTTTATTTTAAAAAATCTTATAATTAAAAGGCTTTAAAATCTAAAATGTTTGTAAGAATTCTGATCGTATAATTGTTTCTTAGGGGAATAAATCATTGTATTCTGCTAGTGCCTCTTTAAAATTTTTTATTTAATTAATACTACATTAATAAAATTCTCAGAATTAATGATTATGTGGCTATATGCAAAAATAAAGTAAATTGAGCATTTAAGATTATAAATGAGTAATTATAATATTTAAGTTTATAAATGAGATAAATAATCCTATTCTAGGCTTTCTTGTAATATGTTTCAAAGCATATACATTTTATTTATGTTATCTTTTAGCCAAAGAATTTGCATTTACATCAGTAAATGCATTAAACCTCATGAATATTTTATTTAAAATTTATTCTAAATTATGAGATTTTTTATGGCATCATATAAATTGCCAAAATTGAAAATAATTGTGCTACATTTTATTCGCATGCGTTTGTATATTACTTTTCTAAAATACTTGAATTAATGCTTTACTAGATGGCAGCACTTGTCTTTATTTCTCATTTTTATAATTCGATTCTTTTTTTCTAAATAGCACATTAAAGCCTATAAATATATTATCAGAAAAATAAATTTTAAAATTAACTATCAAATACGCTACATAATTTTTTAATCTTGTATGCATAAACGTATGATATGAACTTCAGTTAAATGTCAGTGTTGTATTCAATGAACAATTGAACCTTTTCTTATCTAGGGTTACAGCTGCTTGCATGGAATTGACCTCGCTTAGAAAGAAGGGACACCACCTGCTCTAAGCCTCCACCTGTTTATCCCATTTCAGTCTTGCTGTTTTTAATTTTAGCGTTAAATTCTACCGTCTATATATGCGCACAAGTTAAAAAAATTGCCTAATGTTTACGATAATTGTTAATTTCTAGAGTATATTTGCAGAAAGATAAAATTTTCTCTCCTTGTGTATTATTATTTGATTTTATCGATGAGATATATAAATTAATAAAAGCACATTATATGTGTACTCCCATTTATATGTGTGCGTGCATATATATATATATATATATATATATATATATATATATATAAATATATATTTTTTACGTGAAATTTATGTAACTTCTTTTGGATTCACTTTGTAAAAAGGTTTAAAACAGCTTTCATGTAGATTTTTAGGTCTTGCGAGTTACGACTGCTGACATGCGGTCAACTTCGACCATTTTTTATATTTTACAGATATTTTCGACGATGCTGTATCCACAATCGAGGTGCATCTTTAGCATCAAAAGTACCCGAACGGAATCGACGAAACAAAAATTGTACGTAACTGGTTGTTACAGTCTTATATAGGACGATAAACACCTTTCACAATTTTAGTCACTTGGCAATCTTTTTCGCCGTTACAAGAGAAAAACGAAAATGTATCGAATTTTCTGTTTGTTGTCTTCCATTTTTAAAACCTTGTACTCGTAACTGAATTAATCAAACAAAAAACCGCAAGAGAATATTTTAGTGTCAAATGTCACCTTTCAAATGAGCATAAATTTGAAATTGTTTGATAGATACCTCACGAGATATCGATCACTACAGACGTCTACCAAAAAAATAATGGATTACTTTTTCCCCAACTTAATATATATATATATATATATATATATATATAGTTTTTAAGCTTTATTTAATTAATTTTTTATGAAGATTTATTAAGGGAATTTATTATTTTTTTTATTCCAGCTTAGTTAAACTTTTTAAAAATATCATTCGTTTTCATTAATTATTAAAAAAGATAGAAATAACTTATTTTGTTTGATTACAACAATACAACAAGGATTGCTAAAGTTTGTGAAATTTTGAAGTACCAAAGCAAAGCGCTTTTTTTTACTTCTATATATTAATTTTCCGGATTTAAACACAATTTAATACTACACAGTTCTCAAAGTTTGAAATCGAGATATCTTCGTAGCATCTACGCTAAAAGATGCGATTCAGAAAGCAGAAACTCAACACCTATTTTCTGTTGTTTAACAGCGATCTGGAACTAACTCAGTATATTCCGTTCTGAAGATCACGATCGCACCATTTATTTATGATGAGTCTGTTCTACGCCGGACATTTTATATTTGATAAGTTACAAGTCTAAATTCAAATTCATAAACCACGTTTTTTATGATAATATGAATTTTTCCTCAAGGTTATTATACTAAGATCAGAATGAGAAAAATTTCTGCGAAGATACGCTGTAGTTCTCAGAATTTTATCAGCTGACTTCGATACAGTTCATTCTCTGCATCGTCTGAATTCATAAAGTCGCGGCGCAATTTATGAAGAATGAGACATTTTTTTTCAAAGTGAAAAATCATCCTTTCTCGAGTCATTATCAAAAACAGTCACGAACCTCAAGGAATTAAAAATATAATGAGAGAAACTGCAATCAAAAGCCTCCATCCACCTGAATGCGGACACTTTCTCCTAAAAGGAGATGGAGAAGTGTGTCAGTGGATGTGCCCGAGGCAGGGCGGGGAACCGTACTTCCGGTGGCTCCTCTTTTTCTCACGAGCTCTCACAGGAAACTGCTCACGTTCCTCTCCTCTCCAGGGGTCATGCCTTGCCTCTGATGATTATTTTTTTTTCCTTTCACCTCTTTTCTAACTTTATCTCTCCTCTCGAGCATCCAGGAGGTTGTAGAGATGCTGTTGTTAGGAGGCTGTTTAGTTTCTCCAGAAGAAGTGATAGGGCGATTTTGTTTTACTTTGCGTGTCTCCTGAAGCTCGAAAGAAGAACAAAAAAAAAAAAAAAAATGTTCATCTTGAACACGGCAATAATTTAAGATATGAATCCCTCTCAAATAATTAGGAGCAGTTTTTAATAAATTCGTTTTTTTTTTTTTTTTTTTTTTTTTTTTTTTTTTTTTTTTTTAAATATTTGAAAATACAAACAATAGAATCTTAATGGTTTAATTTATTCGTAGGATTTATAAATATTAGTTTGGGGAAAAAGTAATCCCTTATTTTTTCGGTAGACGTTTGTAGTGATCGCTATCTCGTGAGATATCTATCAAACAATTTCAGATTTATGATCGTTGGAAAGGTGACTTTTGACACTAAAATATCCTCTTGCGGTTTTTTGTTTGATTAATTCAGTTACGAGTACAAGGTTTTAAAAATGGAAGACAACAAACAGAAAATTCGATACATTTTCGTTTTTCTCTTGTAACGGCGAAAAAGATAGCTGGGTGGCTAAAATTGTGAAAGGTGTTTATCGTCCTATATGAGACTGTAACAACCAGTTACGTACAATTTTTGTTTCGTCGATTCCGTTCGGGTATTTTTGATGTTAGAAATGCACCTCGCATATGGATACAGCATCGTCGAAAATGTCTATAAAATATCAAAAAGGATCGAAGTTAACCGCATGTCAGCAGTCGTAACGCGCAAGACCTAAAAATCTACATGAAAGCTGTTTTAAACCTTTTTACAAAGTGAATCCAAAAGAAGTTACATAAAGTTCACGTAAAAATAATGGATTTCTTTTTCCCCAACCTAATATTAAATCAGCTTTATTTGATTATCATTGTGACAAAGTGATTGCCAAATGATACTCAAATGCATAACAATAATAATATAATTACTAAAGAAAATAAGTAACTTCTCTAAAATTAAAATAAAAATGTTCTGTATTTAATTTTTTTTAAAGAGAAATAGCATATTTAAAAAAAATGCTTTGAGAACAATTATACAGTTTAAATATATTTCAGTAAGCAATACTCAAGCACTATTTTTTGTTTATTTTAAAGCAATAATTATATTCTATAATTTCGTAAAATATTGAAAGACATTGTATCTAGAAAAAGAAATGTATTCCTTTTCCCGTGTCTCTCTATACAAATAGAATTATATGGAAATCAAAAAGTATAATTATGAATTCTGTTTTATTCTTGATGTTTCTTAGCATGCATTATTTATTTAATAAGTATTTAACCACACGCAATCACATCAATATAATTTAAATAAAATATCAGCCTGATTAGCGGTTACCAATTATGTGACCTTATTATTACTGAAAAAGACTTAGTTGTTAAAATATCCGCTATTAAAGAAAAGGATGTATCAAAAATAAATGGAGTGTAATATGGAATATATAATTATATAATATGGATATATATAATTTAAGAGAGTATTTATTTGTAAAAGCTACATCAGCCAAAGACTTCATTTACTATGTCTATAAATCAGCCCTTAATTTTTCAAATGATTAAATGTCTTTGTGAAGAAGCAATTCATAACATTTCACAAAATCTGTTGAACTTGGAAATAACTTCAATACAAGCAATACGAAATATCTAAAAGAATAAACAAATATATTAAATGTACTAAAAAATATTAAGGTAACTTTATCAGGGATTTTGTAGTTTTGTGTATTTAAATTAATATCAATAGAACTCGTTTTTTCATATGAATTTTTTAAATAATTTCTTATAATTAACCTAATCTCATTACACTAACTTATATGTTTGAGTACTATGTTTCGTAATTTTACGCAATTTTTTCACGTAGGTTGATTTTATTTTTTCATACAATATTTTTTGAAGTTTTCTATTATTCACAGTTTTGCACATTCTTGACCGGATTGCTCAATATATAATCGTAATTATATTAATAACTGTAATTTTAACTTTATCTTGAGAATAAGATTTGAAAACTGTCATTCATTGCAAATCTTACATTTTAAATGAAGATTAGAAAATTTATGATACTATTTCGAATTTTTTTAAATTGAATATCAACTTCGTTGTGGTGATAAAGTGGGAATAAATTCTAAAATATTCGGTGGTAGTTTTCTTATGTAATATTAGTTCACAATGACGCTGAATCCAAAAGAGGTGCTAGTACTTTATTTTAAATTGCACTGTATTTCAGTCAGTAGCTACAATATTGATAAATGCGATGACCTACTTAAATGTAACGCTAAAACACAAGCCAAAGATTTTTAGTGTGGACTATTTTATTTTAAATTCTTTTCACGCTTTTGAGGCTGCTGAAAATACAGCCAAAGTTGCAACCTGAAAAAATCATCCTTGGCATCATTCCCTCCTTTGCTTTCAAAACAACTTCTGAACTGCGTTGCCCTCCGACAGATAAGCTATGCTTTATCTCTTTTTCCTCCGCAGTCCCCAAATCGGGGCCCCCTGAACTCTTTCGGGTTCTGCCGCCTCTCTCGTGGTTTGTTTACGCCAAGAATGCCCACAAGAGACCCGGAGGAGCAACTCTTGAGGAGTGAATAACGCACTCCAGCTGGAACGAGGGGGGGGGGAGGGGTATGAAAGCAACAACCAAATAAGATAGGAGAGTGTTTTAGCTAGGTGGAGGGCATTGGATCACGGTATTTCGTGACAGTGTCAACAAGTAGGCATCATTTCTCGGCAATAATGGTGGTGAATTCAACCGTGGGCAAACGGTGACTTTTGTTGTAGAGATTGTAAGAAATACAGTTAGTTGTTTCAAAAATGCAATATTAAACCCCCTATCTGAGCGTAACCTCCGATTATATGTATCTATGAAATTGAGCAACGTAGTTATCGCAGATGATTCACAGAATCATGGAAAAAAAGAACAAATCAATGCAAATATGCATTTAAACAATTTACATTCAAAAAAAAAAAACTTATATAAATACACTTATTATTTGAGGAATAATACATTTCTAACCATAAAGTGGTTGTTTCTTTCGTTACAGTTGAAATCATGTGTACGTCACTTTGTTTTACTTCTAATTGGTCTTTGGGGTTAAACAAATAATCGTTTTCACCAATAATGTTGAATATACAATTTTGTTCACCCATCAAAAACAAGTAAATTTGTCGGTGGGATTAGCTCTTCAATGAGCAGTAGGAAAGAAAATTTCGGCCAATATCTTAGTGGGATTGGTTATTTTATATATTATTGGAGATTTGTCTCCCTTGATATTTCTATTAAAAATAAATACTTATTAATCATTAAGTAAAGATAAATTTATTTCATGTAGCGTATAAAGCACATTAAATATTAATATTTGATTTTATGCAAGCAATAAATAAACTATAACATCCACTTTATGTTTAGTTTAAATCAGCAAGGACGAGTTAAATGCTTTTTTTTACGAATTTATTTACTTTTTCTTAAAATCAGTCCAAAATTTCTTTTTATTTGTATTGCTATACCTCGGTATTAAGGATTGAAGCTGTTTTGGAATTTAACACTAAAACTACCGAAAGGGGTCATTTGACCCATTTTCCCATTAATTTTGCCGAATAAAAAAAATCCCCGGTATGTTTAGTGTTAAACGTCGCAGATATCTCAAAATATTTCAGTGACCGTTGCTAAGATTATAAATGAATTTTTTACATGCATCTTAAAATCTTGAATTTCGCCAAAACTAAAACTTTTTTTTTTGGAGAGGGTTGCAGTTTACCTTATGTTAAAGATAAATCTATCTCGAGCCCCTATATGTATTAATTTCTTTTATATTTTCATTATTTCCCTTCTTGCTTAGGATATTCTAGAATAAATTTTCTTATATTCGCTTAGAAATGAAAAAAAGAAAGTTCTTAACGTTGTTTTATTTATGATTTTCAACAGATAAGAATTCGCCAATATCAACTGTGATTCTCATGTAAACGCTAAAATCTTTGTTACTTTTTTAAAGTTAGCTATATGATTCACAGTTCACTACCAGAAAATATCGTAACTAAATAAACTGGGTCATTTCACGTTCTGCAAACAGATGATTAATCAGACTTTTATATTTAATGACAAATACAATATCATATATATTTTTCTATTTATAAAGCTTCTCAGTTTTCTGCTCTATATTTAGTGTTTGCTCATTTGATAGAATTTTTTTTGTTATTTGATAAATTTCTTGTGTTTAAAAACCCAACAAAAAATGCGCTAAAAATTAGAAGTAAATATATTTTGTTGCTTATTTAATTTTCGAAAAAAGTCAATTTAAATTTTTTAGAAAAAGTTTTTCTTTTACTGTTATGTGTAATTATTTGTTGACTATAGAATAAAAGCACAGTTCATATTATAAAACAAATTTAAAATAAATTGATTTCTGTCAAGAAATGACGACAGTTAATATCTTGATTTATTCATTATTTCGCGAATTACACTAATCTATAAATAGAACATTATTTTTGTGGTAATTATTTTTTACAAAATTTAAGGGATAAAATGTTTTTCCTGTTCATCAACCTCAAAACAGAAGTTAAATTTATTTTTCTTATGGAATGTACACTACTTTTAATAGTTTAGATATATAATGATAAGGAATTATTTCTAGTGACGAGGTTAACACCTGAGCTAAAAACTTATTACAATACCGGCAGGGGGGAAACTATATAATCTATAATTTGCACGGTGTTCTTTGCTTTTGTGTTTTATCTCAGAAACAAAGAACACTGCATCAATAATCCGTGAGTAGTAAAAAGGGAGTAAATGATCAATGTAACAAATGCTACTTGAGCTCGCTCACTGTGACCACTCTTCAGAACGAAAATTCTCGGGTTCGAACACAATCGTTGTTTAACAACGGTTGCGTTTCTTACTTTAAGCCCTGAGAAAATACTTTATCCTTTTCGTTAATCTAAAAAATGTTCATGTTTAAAATATCTAGACCAGTTTCAATTTAAATTAATATTATTCGAATTTTACTATAATTTAATATATGCATCTTTAGAAATGTGTATATTTCTAAATATATATCTTTATTTATTTATTTTTACAAAATATTTTAGATTGTATTTAATATAGGCTTTATTTCAACATATCTATTAATATTAAAACCATTGTTCTGTTTTTCCACACGAAGAACTTTTTTGTTAAAGCGATTCTATAATAGTTTATGATAGAGAAAATATACATTTCTTCTGATACGACTTCGAATTTCAATCTTTCTTTCGCATATGAAATTACTACTCTTCAAAGCCGTTGCGAAATTAATTTACCCATATATTTAAAAACGTAGATGGAAAAAAAATCCAAAGGGGGAAAATTAATGCTTAGGGATATTTAAATTTCTTGAAACAATCTAAAAATAAAATTAAATATATAAATGAAAGTAAAAAAAGTGATTATTTTGTTTCAATTTAAAAATTTTTAAAGTTCAAAATAGATAAAAAAAAATTAATTATTCTATTGCGAAAATGTTTACATTGCATCGGGTGATAGTGAAGAAAACCACAGTGATATTTTGTGTGTGTCCCATGCTTTAATAAACATAAATGTTTGAAATATTATATTTTTCGGTTTAACTTTTTTTTATAAACTTTGACATTTTAATTACTTGAATAATATGTGAATGCAAAACAAATGTTATTTTCATATATGTGGATTCTGAAAAATATATCTAAGCTCATGTTGTAATTGAATACGTAAAAATTAAAATAAACATTTGCTGCACTCCGTTCTTTTTGAAAGTACTTATATAATGTTATTACCGTACGTTTCGGAGTGCCATTTTCTGCCAACAAAAACTGCTAAACACAACCTACCGCTTCATATTTTTTTTGAACTAGTCAAGAGATGAAGTCAACTCCTGAGCTGGCATCTTACATCACAATAGCAACAGATTAAGAGTTGACCCAGAACATCCCGGCCACGAAAATAACGCCTTTCCCTCTACCAGGCTATCATATCCCTATTTTTGTTTCAAATATTTCTGATAAACAGTAATACATCAGCTATAGCTTATTTCCTGTTCATCACAATTATATAATTTATTTTAAAAAATTGTACTCTTTTTTTATTTAATTAATGTATTACGAAAAAAAAGTGAGGCAGATTTTCTAGCTGATTTTTCTTCACACAATTATACTCCTACTGAAAAAAATTAGTATAAAAAATATAAAAAGTACTTTTATGAAGAAAATATGAAAATAGCTATATATTTCCATTTTAGAAATAAATTTCGTTGAGCTTTTTTCTATAGCCCATATGAAATCTGACATAATTCATATTTTAGCGCAGTGTCCAATTTTGTCTCGATACTGAACAAGAAACCCGCCTGATTTAACTAAGATAATTATAATTTTATATTTACACGCTTTTTAAAATTTAAATACGAGCGAATTTTTTCAATTCTCGCAACAATTGAGATTAGTAAATTTAAGCTTTTAAAGGAGACTTCTATAAATTTTAAATTAAAACCAACTTTTGTGAAATTTAATTGAATTCCTTTTTATTGTTAAAAATTAATTATAAATAATTATAGTTATATAAAAAATATTAAGTTTAATGTTAATATTTTTAAATAAATTATCCGCAAAGAAAAGGACTATAAATTGAAAAGCTTTCCCTTAATTATGCGAATAAAAATTTGATAAACGGTTTCATTATAAAAGGCGAACTTTTCTTAATCATCCCACTTAGACCTGTAAATATGTTTCATTTCACAAATAGAAACAAGAAATATCGCGTTGTTCATTTCTAGCGACGAATTAGCCCACGTGTGGCTGCTTAATTCTATTTCATAAATTTTTTTATTTGGTCTAATCGCTTGTTGACGCGTCACCCGCGCGTTCGTTGACCGTGATATCAAATCTTATACATGTAAAGACGTGTTGGTCTATGTTTTGTGGAAAGAGTTCGAGCTGGGGTGTTTCGTTTTTCTCTTACAGAGAATTCTTTTGTATGTCAAAATGTCGTCTGCTTTCCTTTGGTCTCTCCGGCGTTGCCATTTCATTTAAACAATGTATGTTTTGTTTAAAACTAGTAATTTGTAAAAATGTAGATTTTTTTTAAAATTTTTTTATCCGCAATAAGTGCAGGTTGTTCATGTTTATTATAAAATACCACATGTGCTTTCAATAGATTTTTTAATGGTTAGAAAAATGTTTAAAAATAAATCTAAAAATGTCGTCTGGAAATGAAAGGAAAAACACTTTAATAATGACACTTTTGAAAAGACTTGCTCAGAAATTACAGCTTGCCTACTCCGAAAAGTGATATACACGATTACGCTAAAAAAAGACGATATTTTATATTTTAAGGATTTATATTGTACTCGTTATAAAGTCCAAAGCTTTTCTGTGCTAGTCAAAAAGAAAATGTTATTCAGTTTTTACAAAAAGGTTTTTTGTAAAAACTGAATAGCATTTCTTTGAAATGTTTTTGACGTGTCTTTGAAATCCTATCAGTTTATGAAAAGGAATACTTGTGATATTTTACACAGTTCCACAACCCCTTGTAAATAATTCATTGTTCATGAAAGCTCTATATAAAAAAAAATTATTTTAAAATACTGTCGTTAGCGAAAAATTATATTATGATATAAGAAGTATGATTTTTAGTTCAGTATATAGCTTCAGTAAATATTATATAATATACTCCTAAGTTTTTACATATTTAATTTACTTGAAAATTCTTAACCTCTTGAGGACCAGCGCGCCGGAAATAAAACTCAGTCACGGGACCGAACGCTCTGAAACGGAGCGTCACTACCGGCCCGCGCATTTTAAGCAGTTAAGCCTAATTTTACAAAAAAATTCGTATAAAATCAACATTTTAATAAAAAGACTCCAAATTTATAAATTACATATATACTATACTACTATTTAATATGTATTAAAATAAAAAAATATAACATTTATACAAATGAATGAAATATGCTAAAAACTAAAATTATTACTATGCAAATGAAAACAAATATTATACACAATAAAACAAAGCTGCAAATATTACAAACACGAAATAAAAAAAGAGGAAATAAAGAATAATAATATATTCTGAATAAAATCGAAATTTAAAAATTCTGCTGTGTGTGATATAGTTCAAAACAAGGATCCACACAGAGTCCAACATTGCATATTTTGTACTTATGATGTGGTGTTTGTTTTCGATTTTTTTAGTACATACGACACATCTTCATCTACTTTTATTTCCTTTCCCATCAATATAAATTTTTGGAAAATGTCTACCAGTTAGACGAAATGGTTGAATGCCCGGTAATTTTGGACAAGATATTGAGTTCCTTGGTTTTGCAAATTTTCCTATTATTTGATGAATAACCCTGGATCTGAATTCCAAAGCAGATATTTTCTCGCCTTTTACCTTCGAATATATTACATACCACGCTCTATCAAACCTCAAAAGGCAAGCGCAATTCTACCCCAACATTTTAACTAATAAACGTTCTCCAATCTGTCAAAATATAAACACAGCGCGCGATAAATCCCAGGCCTTTAAAGAGCCGTGATTCTCACTTTGTTTACATCAATAAATATATCAAATACAGAAGCACAGAACAGAAACTAATGCCCGATCATGAAGGTCAAATACCATATGAGTCGATCGTTGTGAAAACCGTTGCCGTTCAACACCATCTAGTAGCATTTAAAAATTCAAATAAAACGTTCCGATTTTCGATTACGCATACACGACGCTGGTCTCTCCATATCAATCGGAGCTCTTCGCGTGGAAGCGACGCTGGGCAGATAAGAGTGGAATCGCTGCGTCGCGTCCACGAGACCTTGGTCACGGGGTTAAATGCTAACCTGTTTCTGAAATATTCATATTTTAGTTAACTTTTAAAATATCTTCTTGAATCGGTTACATAACAGGTACTTTTCAAGATCTCCATTCGTTTTTCATTTTTACTATTATACGAGTATTCTCTGATGCATTTTCTAAAGTTCTTGGGAAATTTCTCTGATATGTTTAATTTCTCTGTTACTTTTTTCAAATTTCCCTGTTACTTAATTCATCATTATAATTAAAATTTGCATTTACTTTATTTAAAAATTTATGCATTTCAAAATCATTTACCTTTTAACAGAAATTTGAGAAATATGGAACTTAATTAGTATAGGTTCCTTCGGTATATAAATTTTCAATTGTATATTTATATAATGGTAATCTGAGCTTGGAATACTGTTTAATATTTTCAAACACAGACACATAAGTTTTAGAACAAAAAGTATTCTCTTTTTCTGAAAAAATTTTTTCTGTTTATGCTTGTATAGATTATAAATTATTTATTTAAAAGATGATTACTAGTGAATAGGAAATATCAAGTGATAACATTGAAAATTTTAACAAATTTGCAATATTTTATTTCTAAAAAGTCTCGAGATGGTCTCTTGAGTTTTCAGTTCGTATAATATGACACAAAATCTTTAATGCCTTCATCTGTTCAGTATCCTTGTTGTCTTAAATATATGAAAGCTTCTGCTTGTCTCTATAAAGTTTCAATAAATGACAGAGGTTTTTAAAATTAACGTGAGAAAATGGTTGATTTAAAAAGAAATTCGTATTAATATCATTGTTTATTTTAGTAGAAAGTCGACTTTGACTAATTTAATGCGCACTTAGCGCGTATAATTTATATTCATATTTAATTGCAAGCTGTTATTTACTCAGCTTCAACAACACAAAAGCCTTGAGAACTGATTTGTTAAATCATGTGGTTTTGTTTCCTGATCTAATATTGTTTGTTTACTCCTAGATGTAAATAATTCTGGATCCCATTAGTGTTCGAAGTTATTGGTTTAGAACAACGGGAACAAATGTTTCTTCATAAACTGAAGCATAATTAACGACTAAAGTGGTCCATCTGTTGTTAATATCCATTCCAAGAAGAATTCAGGATCTCTGGGTCAGAGGGACTCTAAGATGAAATAAAGCTATTTCCTCTGCTCGTATTTCTTGCGTTTTATTTTTGCCCAGCGCGAATCGAATGCGGTTGTGGTTAAATTGAGCACGTTTGCGGAGGACTCTCGCTTCTTTATTTAGATCTAAACCGCAGCACATCAGTTATAACTCCTTTTGAAATATGACTGACAGCTCAGCGGGCTGAAAGAAATAATTCATTTGCCTATGACAGTTTCTTAAAATCGATAAATATGGTCAACAACACAACCCATTCTGATTTCTTATGCGAATTCTGCTAATGATGTCGTAAATTTTAAAATTTTTATAATGTTGTTTACACTAAAAAAATTTCTGCTTAATATTTTGATTTTATTCTATCAACAATGGCAATGTTTTTAATGAAAATAAATTCGCTTGATTCCAGAATTCACAGCTAGAAAGAAAAAGAAACCTAGAAAGAAAGCTAGAACCTCTGCTGCCAAAAATTAAATTTTTTTTCGATTTTTATGTGGGCCTTACTTATAATCGTATTCAGTATGATATAATTGGAATAAAATTAACTGTATAACGTATACTAACAGGGCAATTTGTCAGCTGCAATTGTAGGCTGTAGCTTTCTGCATATCTAGCATACGCGAAAAAACTGTCTTTTTAAAAAATAACGTTATTTATATGTTCTTTTCTTTTTACTGTATTTATTACTTATTTCGTTTTTTCATAACGCTGTTCTGTAACATGGAATATCATCTCACTCTATCATAAGCTAAAGAGAAATGATATGATGTATGAAAAGCTTACATGTTCCCTTTAGTTATTGAAGTCGGGACTCCTTTCATCAGCATTCCATTGTAATTCTAGTAGGTGGCGTATTAGGAAAAGTGTAAACACGTGCGCTGCACTGAATGAAAACAATACTTTTACAAAAATCGAAAAAGTAAATATCGTTAATTAAACCAAAAAATTGTACTGTGTAAATGTAGAAAGAAGGAAGGGAACCGATGCCGAACATAATTTTTTTCTACTCCCAGAGATTAGGTATAAGTGATGATTTTAAAATAGGAAAAAGTATAGCACGTTTCTTTCCTTGAAAAGAATTGAGTTCTAGAAATGAATCTGTGTGTGTGTGTTACCGCTTTTAAATTAATTACATAGCTTTATGTGTAATTTTATTGTGAGTTTAAATTTATTGCTTTGATTAATTCCAATCAATGTCATCATAAAATTACGAAATAAAGCATTGCTTCTCTCTTATTGGTCTGCCAGTGTCCAATATCCTGATATGAATTACATTTTATTTCGTGCAGCCTTTCTCAGATAAATCTCGGTCAAAAATTATACGATTAAATAAAGTTATGATTTTATATTTGCTGATTCCGTTTCTATGAATTGCTATATTTGAATGAGAAATCGCTTAACTTTTAATTTCGAAATAAGAGATACAAAACGAGAATTATGTGCTGAATTTTAGCTATGTATTTTTAATTTATAAAAAAAAAATATTCACATCAAATAAGCAGCAATATCAAGCACTGAAAGTAATAGTTTATTGCTTAATATGTATTTCTAACTTATATATATTGAGGTAGTTAGTGGGACTCATTTCGCATTGCGAATACCATTAGTGCCAAACTCTGCTAAGGGTGGGTTGGTTTTTCTAGGTCATAAGCTGTTTTTAATTTTTTTTTCCCTCGCTATTACCTTTAATGACGATCGGGGATTAAACAGGTATATTTTTAGGTAATAAGAGACGTCCAAAACTTATATTAAATGATGTATTATCTAAAATTATATAAGAGATTTTTTTTAAAAAAGGAATAAATTTCATGAGACCTATTCAAAGTTCGTTATATGAAATGTGATATGTATTTGAAAACTAATTTTATGTCTTCTATAGATTTAGAAAACGAATGCGTTTTTTGTGATCTGTTCTAACAATCACGTGAGTATCGATTAGGCGAAAGAGATTTGTTGTTAAGGACGGGTGAGTCATGATGCGGAAGAAGTAAAAGGGGGAAATTCTCCGGGATTAGTCGTTTCTCCCGGGGTGATCAATGGGAATTACACAAGCGCTGATTAGTAGCCTATAAAAAGCAGATTATTTCCTACTTCTACCTACTTATTTTCGTCTTATTGTTTTACATTAATCGCATTCATTTGGACTATTGAAATTATAAAATACTTTTATCTAACGTATTCTGCAACTAAACATTTCGGGTATTTTTCATCGCTATGAATAATATATGAATATTTCAAGAATTTTTTTATCCTTATTTTTGCTAGTGAATGAAATATAAATAAAAAAGTAAATGAATAAAAAGTAAAATAGAAGGCTAAATCAAATATGTATTACTTATTAATAAATTAACTGAATTTTGTTGGATAATTTTCTAACTGAAAAATTTTGCATTTTTCAGATTGTAGTAATAATAGCTAGCTTATATCTTTTGCACTTCGGTATCTTAACTATTGTTGTTGCTTATCCCCCCTGGTGCAGGAAAGCCCATACCAGGACCAGAAGATCTGGCATAGGGTAGTATGCAGTTTCTTTTTTGGAGAGGAACCAAAAGGGCAGACGACTGACTTGACCTCTGAATACACATGTCATAGGTAATCGTTTATATAGGGTAGGCAACCATTCATACAAGGAAAGGACAAAAGCAGGAGAGAGAAAGTACATCCATGTCCGAGCTAGGATTCGAACCCAGACCTCCCTATCTAACTAGCTGAATGTACCTGCTTCGCTTCTTTCCATTAAATAATTTTACATCTGGTTTAATGAATTGATTGACTTATCGCATTTTACTTACTTTATAATTTACCAGGGGAAAATGTGTTCTGAAATTTCATGGAGCTCATGTTTTTGAAGTGTTTCTTTCAATGAAGAAAATGACTTACGTTTGAATCCTTATTCCATGCATCATACCAAATAAACAAAAAAACCAAAGAATTAAAGAAAATCACTTTTGATACTGAAGTTTCAACTTAAACCTTAAAATATAAAATTCTGTAATTAAAGATTTAAAAATGTACACATTACAGAGTAATTTAACTAAAATCTTTTCTTGAAACGAGGTTTTACATCACGCGATAATCTCGAGTGTTAGATTAGTTAAAAGAAACGTATCAAATGATTGGAAAATTTCTTTAGTTATTCAATATTTAAGACGGGGCTCTTTTCATCTGCGTTTCAATGCATTTCCGACTGGAGACATATCGGGAAAGGCGAAAACCTATTCGCTGCAGAAAATAAGAATATTCAAAAACAGGGGAAAAAAGCTGTTATCGTTATACTTTTAAGAAAAATTTGTTGCAAGAATGTAAAGATAAAGAGATCCGATGTCTTAAGTATTTTTTCTCAGTGTATTGACAATTTTATAAGGTGAAAAAAAGAACCACACGCTTCTTTCTCAAAACTAGACGAGTTCCGGATCAGAAGGCTTTTAATAACTGCATAAGCAACTTTATCAGATCAGCGTTAATTATGTTGTAAATTCAACTGCTTCAATCAAAATTTTGAAATAAAACAGTTTTTATTGTGTGTTAGCCAGAACATCACGCCGTTCCATAAAGTCAAACTGAATTCAAGCCTGGACAAAAATTCGGCCCATTCAAAATAAGAATTTTATTTATATAGATTATTGGAAACATCAATTGATTGTGTGTGTGTAATAAATATGACGGTCATATTTGATAATCATATACTTTAATCATTAATTCGATATCATATTTAAATAAAAATTCTTATGTGTGTATGAAAATAGAAAACTTTCGTATAAAATTTCCTGAATAGTTTCTTAAATTTTTATTTTTAAGAATAATCGTATTAAAAAAATAAAAAGTAAAAAAAACATTGATCTATGTTTTGAAAAGTGGAACTAGTAAGGCTGACTTTTCGAGGGGTCCCTCACCCCTAACAAATCTGTTTACGTCTGCACCAAAACACTTAAGCATCGTCTGAGACGGTAGCTATTGGAGGTTATATACCTGCCAAAAGCGAAGCTGCGTCCTCTATCACAAAATGGGAGGGCCCCCAAAACATCCTGCTCTAGCGATGTTAATCGTACTTTTTTTCCCACCCCTCCTGTTTACATCGTCTGGCGTTTGAGGGGTCCTCCGAAATCAGACTTGGGGTCGCTCAAAAATGTCTGGTTTTTGAGGGAACGAGAGGAATACGACGAAAAATATATTCCTTCCACCTGTTATTATCCTCCTTGGGTTTCGAAGACAGAATTCTTGTGGGGATTCTGCGTAAAAAGGACTCTCCGAAATGAAAGAACTTATTTATTACTTTAGTGAAAAATCCTCTCAACTCCAAATGAATCGTCGCAAAAGCCATACAAATGAGAAACGAAATCTTGTGTTCGCTTTGATTATTTACTTCAAATAGAGTCCATAAAGAAAGATAACTGATGCTTTTATTATTATTTTTTTCCCCCTGTAGTTCCTGTTTTTCCCTCTCATAAGTGACTTTAAAAATAGACTCCTTAATTTAAAACACTGATGTTTTGTAGAGTTGTTCTGTATAACACACACACATACGATGCTAAAGTGACCTAATTATCTGTTAGATGGTTCTCTTTGTTTATTAATAGTTTTTATTTGGTTTTCGACCTCGCGGAAAACCTTGAAGTCGTGTTTTAACGAATTATATTTTGTTTTATGTCAATAACACGAGCTGAAGTGATGCTAATTGGCTAACGGCTCTTTTTGTTAGCTGCTCCAAGCTCGTTAAGTTATTGCTTAATGTATAGTTAAATTTTATAATTTAAATATATTATTTTTAATGATTTAAAAATTTTGTTTATGTTTTCTCTAACCATGCGGAAGAAGTAAATGAGAAATGACACTTATATTTATAGGTGACATTTTATCATAAATTTGCATCAATTCCTTTAATTTTCACTGGGATTCAAGGAAATCATTATTTTGAGAATCGGCACCAAAATATTAAATATGATTACATATATTTGCAATATTTTCTTTTAATCATTCTTCATCTTCAGAACACAGTCTGTGTTTTTAAAATATTAGTTAAAAATAAATATTGCTATTTTAGAAACTCCAGTTAATTCAAAATTTCATTTATGGATTTTTTTAAATAAATTCGTTTGCGAATTACAAAAAAATTGGGTGCATTTCAAGTACACAATTTTTAAAATATGTGTAAAATTAAATATTATCTCTCGGTATATTTGTTTATAAAATGAAATATCAATGTTCTTTCAATCATTCCTTATATACTATCATCACTGCCGTGAATAGGTAAATGTAATTAATACATCCAAAAAGTTTTTCAGAGATGCGATTTTTTTTAATGGCTCATTTATATTGTTATTGTTATAATATAAAGCACCATATTCAGCAATATTTACTACTTTTTAAGCTTGAAACACGTGTTTCGAGTTAAGTACTAAAATTTATAAGAAATTAAAGATCTCGATGTAATAAATATGCTTGTAAGAAAAAGTTCAGTGAATTTGTTAACAAGCGCAGTTATGGGAATTTAATGAGTATGCTCTTTTTAGAAACACATTTAAAAATACTTCATTAAATCAGTTGTTTAACCTATTTTAGTACATTTTAGTGTCTTTAATTAAGTAATTTTGAAGGATAAAGTTTTATACTTTTACGAATTTGTATTTATGTTATTAATATTATAAATATATCTTTTCTGGAAAATATTACCTGCATCGAGTTAATTTACACTCATTTGTTGTTTTCCTGTTTGTTGAAAGTTTAACAATTAATATTATTATTTTTACTTATATTTTTCTTCAACCTTTCTTTATCCAGATAGAAAAATTTTGATACTATAAATCTTGTCTCTTAATATATAATTCAGTTTTTATTTATACTCCCATTGTGTGAATATGTTGATTTAATTTGTAGAAGTTAAGAAATCGTTTGTTTGAAACGAAATATAGCACCTTCTGCTGAAAAATAGAGAATTATATTAATTTTTGAATTTTCAAAACTGTTCTGAAATGTTTGATGTGTCAAAATTAAAAAAAATTACCGAAATTTATTACTATATGTCAGACTTCATTATTAAAGTTTTAAACACTTTTAAAAGTGAATTTTAAATAATATTTCATATTAAATTTTCAAATAAATTAAATAGGGAGGATTTATTTTTGTCTTTCATTTATATACTGTATAATACTTTCAATTAGCAAATATTTTTCGCCAAGAAGACAGCTGGTTTTAACATTTTGGCTTTTGAAAAGCTTACATCCTGTTTTATTGTGGTTCTTTATTCATTTGGATCTGAAGAGATTTAAAATCTTATTTGTATTATCGCAAAAGTAATAAAATTTCTACTTATTTTTTTATTAATCTAAATTTACTTTTGCGAATGAAATCCAACAATGTACGATATGAATCACAACTCATATTTATTTTCCTTCACGTTTGAAACGTAAACATTTACTTTCTCATGTGACTTGATGACGTCAAATCCAAGTAACTTACAACGAAAAAAATATTTTCTATATTTGTGAGTCCTAATATAGAAAAATATACATTAGTGATAACTGAGCGAGCGAAAAATGGAATTTTATATGCCTTTCAGTTTCTTTTTTTTTTTTATTTATTCAAAAAACTATGCTGTTTTAATAAGCCTGCAATAAAAGTTGTTCCTATCATTTTAAAACAAAAGATTTATGAAAAAATTTTTTAAAAGAAATTAAAATTCCTGAAAATTTAGTAGGTTATTTACCTGCAAGAAAATGATTTCGCAAATTAGATTTTAAAGGAATTGGCAGTGTGAATTTATTCTGCTTATTATTTGCTTTTATAAATGATTGTAATAATTCCAAATCAAAAGCAGTTTTTTTGTGGCTTTTGTACTTCAGTTCTCTATTATCAAAAATGTCCATAATTTTATGGAAACATTGCATAATTTGAAGATAATTTCGAAAAGACAAAAAAAGTTTGTTTTGTGAGATAGTAGAAAAAAAATAAGAGTTCTGCTTACATATATACAGGTTAATATACTCGATGGAAATAAAATAATAAAAGGACCATTTTATTGCTAAAATATATCTCTATTTCAAAGAGAATTACTCAAAAAAGTATTTGTCTTTTCCGTGCTTTAAATGGAAAATAGAAAAAAGCCTAACTTCAAATTATTTTTGAAATTTTAAACGCAACATATTGACTTTACATAAATTCAACTACGAAATATAAAAATTGGAGTTAATATCTTCTCAACTAATAAATTAAAATAAATAAGAAATTACAATACAAATAACGTCTCTCTGAAAATAATTTGACTGACGTCATCATTTTTCACTGACTTCATGTGCATGTCAATGTTAAAATTTATAACTATATTATTTGTTACATATATACACTCGAGCCAGCTTGGAAACAACTAAATGTGTTGTTACTGTACGGAATAGAGAAGATTACAATATGACACTCCATACCATATCTTAATCGCTTCATAAGTTCGATGCTAATTAATTATTTCCAAATAATTTATGCATAGAAGTTTCATGTTTGTGATTTTATTCATTTTAGAAAAAACAAGTTATTAACATAAGCGTTTAAACTAACAAAGCAACTACAACGTGTACTGAAATATAGAAGTGGTCACAAAATACAAAGGTAAGTTATTTCAAGAAGAACATCCTATTGTATGTGCTGTACAATCCATTCTTTTACATTAATATTAATACATTTTGGGCTATATTTGTGGAATCTTGGAACAAAACTTGATATGCTGACACTTCTAACTTACTTTAAATTTACGTATTTTCTAAATCAATTTTGCAATACTTAGTTTATATACTGCTTTTTACCTTTGTTTTCTCTCCAAGTTGTGTTTAATAATTAGTGATGGCATTTTCACGAAGCAGTGATTCTTAAATGATTTTGTATATATTGTGTGGAGGCTTTTTACAAATTTGAGTGATAATAAGTTGCTGATTATATAAATCAGAAAGTTCACATAAAATACTTCCCAATTATTTTATTTCCGTCTATTTTTCTTTTCTATTTTGTTTTTGAGAAAGCATTTCTTTAATTTTCTAACTTCCTACACATGACACTAGTTGAAATAAATACCTACTTCTGTACCTATTTTGAAAATGGATTTAATGTTATCATCTAAAGTATGCATTCAATATGGTAGGAAATATCTGATTTATGAACACGGAATATTGACTTTCGGTAGTGAGTCTAATGTTGGCTGAATCTCAGTTGCAAATATTGGCGCGATATATTTTCCTTTACGGACAACTATTGATTGGTACTCCAAAGCCGAAAGAAGCAAGAATGATCTCCCTTTCATGTGCGAAAGCCATCAATTCCGAAATTCATGAGGAAACAGCCAGAACTTGTTTAATGGGTGGGGGGGAGCCTTTATGTACTAGTGGGAGGGGGATAAAAGGCAGGTGGGGGAGAAACAGCAGGTGACGGTCTGGGCGCAGACGACGAATGCGTCTAGTTCCTGTTTGCTTACTAGACTATAAATCCAAACCTTGAATCTCAACTTGACCTGTATGAAAAGTAGAGACCAAAAGTTATGTATGTTTCTACATACCCGCGTTTATCATACCAGACTGTGGACTATGTTTACATCCTGTCTTGGGAAGTATGTTTTTGATTATAGTGTAAACAAAGCATTAAGGATATATTCCTCGTGAGAAATTTTCTCTAAAAGAAATTCGTGAAAAAATTTGTCATATATTTTAATGTCCATTATTTGGCTGTCATTAAATAAATTATTAATTGAATTTTGTCAAACGATTTTCTTTTTCGTATTTTATATACGGATCGTTTTATAATAAAAATCAAAACGAATTATTATTAGAATACCTAGGTATTCCTGTATTTTTTTCAATAACATTTGTATTATGAATGTGAAATTTATTTAACTCACAGGAAATTAAAATATGGCTACATATTGATTCTTTAATACACATATAATTTAAAGACTTAAGACATATGTGTTTAATATGTGATTTCTTACTCAAAAGTTTATACTATAGCTTGTGCATGTAATAATACGAAATTATCACATATTTATACGCGAAATATATTATCACATATTATATAATACGAAATTATCACATATATTGATCTAATTCAAGACTGCTCAAGAAAAGAGTTGATCTCGAGGTTTTCAAAAAAGTATCAGGAATGCAGCTTATACCATTTCTTTAGAAATGCTTAGTAAGATATTAGAAGCACACAGTTTTTAAGAAATGTTCAAAAGTAGTGTTGTTATTTGTAGGTAAAACACACACACACAATAAAAGTCTTAGATAATTCACTAAAAGTTAGTCCTTCAATTAAAAAGGATGTTTCTAAGGATAGAATCAAACAAATATTCACAAATTTTAATTTTTTAATATTAATTTAAAGTTCATTTTTAATATTTCAGATCTTATTTTGTTATTCATTATTTATTTTTCAACAAAAAAAAAAAAAAAACTGCGTTGTTTGTTAAATAATAAGTAAGCGACAACAAAACTATTAAATGAATAATTTTCAATTTATACGATGTAAAATGAGATTTAATTTACGCTGCTAGTGTTTTTTTGGAATTATGTGATGTAATCGTTTCACATATATATCTCATCCAAAAATTCTGCTCTGAATTAACAAAAATAATTGAAGGAAACAGAAGAAACATGTCAGAAAGAAGGAAAACTTTTATTTTCTTTACTTAGAAAAAGCTTAAAAAGGGGTAATAAATGAATAGTGTTAAGCCATTGAAGAACACTCGAAATAAACTAGAAAAGTATATATTTAATTTAGCATATAAATGCACATTTTTTTAAAAAATGTTATTAAGAGCTTAAATTTATATTTTATTCATCATTGTCATTAATAATTCCTATAATTCATCATTGAATAATTAATTATGGTCAAAGGAACATGATTTCCTGTTATCTTAATATTTTAATTGGTGTAATAATTAGAAGGGTACAGAGTGAAAATTGTGCGTTGAAGCTCAGGTCTACGTTATCATATTACCCGGTAACATAACGGTTCTTCGCCCGGCTCAAGCATTCAAATCAGCCCGTCCTCATCGAATTCCGGGCATTTTTATCGCGAATCCCATTCAGGGTGACACATCTCTTTCTGTACAAAAGACCCCCTTGGGACACGTGCTCGGCACGAGTCTTTTGTCCTCCCTTCTCCCCGTTCCTACCTTTTATATCCCCAGCTGCCGAGTGGTACGTGAATCGAATAAAATCTGAACTCGATCTCCTAGTTATACTCTACTGGAGTCCCCCCC
>JAPDSC010015914.1:0-19013 GCA_026290005.1 Latrodectus geometricus | reverse complement strand
AGAGAGAGAGAGAGAGAGAGAGAGAGAGAGAGAGAGAGAGAGAGAGAGAGAGAGAGAGAGAGAGAGAGAGAGAGAGAGAGAGAGAGAGAGAGAGAGAGAGAGAGAGAGAGAGAGAGAGAGAGAGAGAGAGCGTGGCCGAGTGGTCTAAGGCCCAGGTTTAGGTTTAAGGCACCAGTCTCCGCGAAGGTGTGAGTTCGAGTACCACCGCTGCCAAAGAAAAATTTTGGGTAAGCATAGCTCAGCGATCACTTTGCTTATATTAGATACATAAATTTCTAATTATAGAGAAAAGCTGGTAACTATTACTATTTTGTTAACCACCTGTATATTTTGTACATCTGATTACAATTTAAGCTCGAAATTCAGCACTTTTTTTGTGTACAAAATTTATGTATTTTAATAATTACTAAGTTTATGCTTATTATTTTCTCAAGTCTATAGGAAATTTTCTGATTATCATTAGAGAAATAAAATTTGCAATTATTAATTTTGATATATAGTTTAAAAATAGATGATTATTGCCATCTCTAAAAGATTAGGGATCCATGGTGAATTCTTCTATGAAGTATTCCTGAAACAAAAATAATAATAAATATATTAAAATTGTAATAAAATTCTTATAATTTTTTTTTTTATTTATTTTTGTTTGTTTGCTTCTCGGAGGATTCTCAAACTCATCTGCCAACACAGACAAGTGTTTTATGAAATTAGACGAATCTAATTGGGAGTAAAAAAATTGTCTTTTCAGCAGAATTATTGAAACTTTTTGGGAAAATAATCTTGAACTTGCGCCCAACCTATCTAGTGGTTAGCGTAACTGACTACGGATGGGGAGGACATGGGTTCGAATCCCAGCTCTTCAATGGATCTACTTTCTCTCTCTGTGTTTCTTGTCCTTTTCCCAGGTGATGGATGAATGTGGCTCGCCCTATAGACGGGTTTGTGGTGGTGTCACGTGGGCGATGCTACTCGTATGAACCTCCGTGACTTGATTCACAGGTGCCCACCGAGTAACGCTAAAATGAGTAGTAGTTTCCGGTCTTGTTGGGGCAAATGGGCTAATGTTACATACTTGCTCAAGGGTGCCCGCCATTAGAAATAAAAAAAAAAAAAAATCCTGAACTCAATTGGAGAATATCGTGCTAAGACGACTATTTGTACATGTAAATTTCTTTTTTATTATGTTATAAACTAATTATTATTAGTGGTTAGATACCATAAAGAATCGTTTAATCTGCTCGATCGAATATAGTCGAATAAATCAACAGCTATACAAATGCATTTTCGATATCTTAAGCTAACATTGCATGTTTAAAAATATTGAATTTGTTTGTATTCTTTGTGTATATTTTATTTATCAAGTGACTAAAGTATCAAAACTAATGTGAAGTTTTTTTGAACAAACTAATTAAGTTATTAACATTTATTTTTCTAACTGGATTCACAATCCAATAATAAGTGAAGAAAATTCCTATTTGCCCGATCTATAACATAAAAAAAAATTACATTTGATTGAGGCCATTTTTAAATGCGACGTTAATAATATATTTCATTTTCAGGAAATATCGTGAAAATAAAATTTTATAAGACCTAAAGTGTATTTTATGCTAACAGTTATGATGCAAATACTAAAAGACGTTGTTGTACCAGCATGCTTACCTGTACCCAGCTCTGAGCTTGGCTCTGCCATTAAGCAGCTGGATGGGAATCTTCATAATTTAAAAGCAGGTATCAAGCAGAATACTCAAATACTGGACCTACCACCCCTAGTGGTATCATTTCACTTGGAGGACATTGCGACTACAATGACCTATTTAACGTATCCCAGTTACCTTTAGGAATAATCTTTTGTTAGGTTTAAATTAAACTCACTATACTCTCCGATAACGAAAAAAACAGCTTAATCAATCATGCTACCGCGGACTAGTAAAAGATGTTGTTAAAATGTACCAAAAAAAATCATTCATAGTAATTAATAATAACTGGTTTCTTCTTTTACTGTTTTGTGCATGAAAGAAAATGTTAAATGAAGCCAAAGGTCTGTTTGATAAGCTTTACCGAATTTGGAGTTTTAGGACTATAAAGAATGTCCTATGGTGGTGATGGGACTTCGTAAGGAGTGGCAATAATAGCGTTAAAAAAATATTCTCTGAAGTTAGTTGGGTTTGTAGACAGATTTTACATAAAATATATAATTTGGGGTTATTTTCGAGCGCAATCTCTCCTTATTTTTTTTTTTCCTTGGTGGACCTTGTTGTCAATGTCTTTGGCTCTATATAATCTTCACTAACTTGGATACGACAAAAATCACTCTCCTCATTCCTTTAAAATGACCAGTACGAAGATTAGTATTTCAGACGAGAGGGTCTTGAAACAGTTGAGTTCTGAGAACTATGATTTTTCTAAAATTTTTAACAAATATTTTCCGTTTTGCAACCCGCGTTTGCTTTTTTCCAGTGGAAGGCTGTTCTAATTTTGGTTAAAAATAATTAATCGAAATAAGTTTTCGACATTGTCATGGATCATTTCTAATATCATGAGATTCAGCAGTTTATTGAAATGTTATCTTAGAAATATTTGGAGACATCACTGAGTAATTTTGGATCATCAACAAGTAATAAAATCGACACCACAACAAGCATTTTTTATTCACTGTCTAATAAACGCATGCACACATTCTTATCAATATTATAAATTTCGAATATGTGTTACATATTCGAAATTTATAATATTTAATAAGTCATTTATTTATTTATTTATTTTGCTAAATAAGATGGAGATTTTATTAACTGGAATACTAAGGCCCAATATTTTTTTTATAAAAGTGCAGAATTTAACTTACTTTAATATTCGTTACTGAAATGTTTTCCATGTGTGTGAAAGATAGGAAAGGAGATAATTTTGTAAATTTAGAGATTTCAGACTAAAATTTTATCAATGTTTTTAATCTTTATATTATATATATATATATATATATATATATGAAAGTGCAGGCTGAGGATTAGGGAAAGATCGCAGACGGGCTACAACGCCCAAGGAAGATCGTTATTTAGTGTTAACGGCTCGGAGACACCAAAATATAAATGCTACTCTTCTCCAACTACACCTTCGCTCGGCTACTGACACCACGGTTTCAACTCAGAATGTCCGAAACCGGCTCCATGGTGTAGGTCTGTATGCTTGCCGACCGATGGTATGTGTTAAACTAACATCAAGACATCGTCGCGACCGCAGGGAGTGGACAACAGAGCATGTGAACTGGAAGAGAAATGAATGGAGCAATGTTCTTTTTTTCTGACGAGTCCTGTTTTGCTGTTCATCCTGCTAATAAGCATATTTTCATCTGGAGGGACCGTGCAGTAGGAATAATCCTGAGTTCGTGCACGAAAGTATCAGATTTGGCGGTGGGGGAGTATTGGTGTATGGTAGCATCTCCATTGACGAGCACACAGACCTCTATATCATTCGAGATGGACTTCTGACTGGTCGTCGATTTAGAGATGAGATACTCAGACCTATTGTAGTCCCTTACGCTGCAGCAATCGGAGATAACTTTATTTTAATAGAAGATAACAGCAGGCCACATCGTGCTAACCTGGTGGAGGATTTCCTTTTCGAGGTAGAAATCGTACGAATGGAATTGCCAGCATGTTCTCCTGACATGAATCCAATAGAGCACGTTTGGGACGCTCTAGGAAGACTAGTTGCTGGCCACCAGCCACCCCCCCAAACTCTCCAAGTCTCCTGTTAAGACAGCGCTCTCCTATAGTGAAGAGCGCTGCCTTACCAGTTGGCCGATCAATCTCCAACAATGTGATAGAGGTGGCTTAAATACTAAACACCAATTCTATGCAATTATCAACACTATAAAGTTTTTTTCCGCTGTTATATTTTACTTATTTTCCATTAATCAGCTTTAACTCTAGCCAATATTTTAGCTGAACTCATAGCTATAGGTGCATAATAGATCCCATTTACACAAAAAATGTCAGTAAAATATTAAATTTAAGCAGCTAATCTTTTTCATACAAATTAAGAAAAATAAAATTTTTCAATCTTATAGAAAAATCATGGTTTTGTTCATTTGTTTCTCAACGATAATTTTTTGTATGCAAGGATTAATTAGACGTTGATCCAAATTGAAGCGAATTCCGAACCACTAAAAACAACTAACCCCAATTAGGAATCGAGTTCACAAAGTGGTAAAATCGAAGCCTATAGCGTTAACCATTATCTGCTAGCTTAGCTCCAAATCTGCAAGGTACGAATTTATGCGATTCTGTGTAAGAAATAGTTGTCATTTTCTTTTAACCTATTCTTTAATTATGATGTGCGCCATTTTTTTACCTAAGAAAAGAAGGATCATTATTCTGAATGTTTGAAGATAAAAATAAAACATAATTTTATTTAAATTAAAATTTCTAATATTTGGTGAAGTAAGCAAAATTATGATTGATTCACCTTTATGTGTACATGTAATAACATTTTGCATCGAATAAGTAAATATATTCTTCAATTATTTTTAATGACACATGTCGTTTATGGTTTCTAAGGCCAATTTCAAGGTTTAGAATCAAAAACAAAACATGAAGATTAATGAAATATTACATGGCGTGACATAATAAGACTAAAAGGAGGCAATTGTTTCTTCTCCATTATACGGCCAAAAAATATTATAAATTGCCGACATTGGCATTATTACAATCACAAAAAGTGACCGTTTCAGAAAAATCTAGGGGGAAAAAAATGAAGAAGCTTCGTTAATTATTCGACATGGAAGGCAGGAGAGCGCGACAAGCGAGACTGAAAGATGTGTGATGTTTCTATGGAAACAACGGTAGTAAAACTTTACCGCTTGAGTTATCCAAAGAATCGTTTGGCACAATAAACTCATCCACTAATAAAGCTGCTCGCCAGACAATTTACTGTATTCGCAACCGTTTCGCACCTTAAGGCGGAAACGATGTTTAGATTTGGGCGCTACGCAAATGGAAAATTCTATACCGACCGAATAGCACTAGAACTCTAAATCAGGTAATAAAAATGTTCTATTAATTTTCCAAGAAAATATTAAACATTGTACTATATATTTAATTGCCAAACTAAAAAATGGATGCTTCCATATTTTGGAAGTAATCAATAAATTAAGAATTTCAAAAAAATATTCCTAACTTGGTCTTAAAAATGGTCACTTTTTTAAGAATTATGTTCTATAATTTCTGTATAATTTCGAAGGTATTATTTTGCCTTATTTTATTATTTATGATTTTAATTATTATATTCTATTTTTTAATGAAATTCTATATTTTTTCTGACACTCTTATTGTTAAATTAATTAACATTTTGCAAAATTACAAAAGAGTGTAAATATGTAAGTACATTTAAAATCCATTATCTATTTTTAAATTTATATTTATTATGTTTCATTAAAAATTGCATAGAAAAGTTTGAATTCCGATTAAATAAGTATTATTTACTATGAAGCTATATTTACCTCTGTTGAATTAAACCTTTACTATGAATCGCCATCATGTTTTTACATTTCGTTTAAATCTAGCAGTAAAATTGAAGTTTTATCTGATTTTAAAGTGTATTTTGATCATGATTCTATAAATTTGTAGCTAGTCTTGCAATTATAATTTTATAACCCTACATTTAAATTCTACGACTAATTTGGGATATTCTTGTTATATTTTGTCTATTTTAACTCTCATATTAAAATTCGAAAGTTATTATATATAAGAACATAATATTGATTTAGTTTTTGAAAAGAATTGCTATGCACAGTCAAATTGAGTTTTAGGTCAATAGATTCTTAAAGGAAATGGCTTTTAGTTAGAAAGGAAATGGCTAGTTTTAGAGGTTATTTTTGTTACATCATAAAATGTTGGTGATTTAACAAAAATAACCTCTTATTTAATGATATTTTACAAATTTACGCAGATGCATAATAAACCACGAAATACATGTAATAATTTTAATCCCACATTTAATGTTTTAAAATATTGTATTTTTGAAATTATTCAACAAAACTGCTCATTAATCTTTTTTTTTTTTTTTTTTTGTCAAGTGCCAGCCAGGCTGGCAGTATGGGTGCGCTGCTCCACTCTTTCAATTGAACCACAATTGGGTGTGGAGTCCGACTTCCTCAGTACACACAAGCCATAGGGTAGGCAACCATTCACAATCCATTTATACAAGGAAAGGACAAAGACAGAATAGAGAGGTAGAGAAAGTACATCCATGCCCGAAACGGGATTCGAACCCAGACCTCCCTATCCGCAGTCAGGAATGCTGACCACTAGACAGAGTAGGCGGCATTAATCCTTTTAAATTAATTAAATGTATTTATTAAATAATATAATATAGCAAGTGATCTAAGAATCTTTCACGTTTTAAAATACTGATAGTTTTAAAAAATTTAATTTTTCACAATATATTAATTTAGAGAAATTTGTTTGGGAAGAGAAGTACTATATTGATTATCAGAGTTTAAATAAACAAAGCAATATGGACAAAATGGAGTATGACCGTTTATCAAAGGGAAAACTCTTAAATAATTACTAAAGTGCTAAATTTGGGGACTTCATAAAAACTCAATATACACTTACTGAGCTTAATACGAGTTTTCAATTCTGTTCAGTAAGTCACGCCAAAAATAATTCAAACAAATCCATCATCTCAGCAAGATCAAAAGCTGTTTTAAGGGGCTTATATATGTGAATTTACAATAAAACGATCAATTGCAATTTACTTTTTACTACACTGCTTTAATTATAATTAGAAATAGAACAAAGTAGTAGTCATTGAAACGGTCTAATTAAAGTGACAATTCAATCTCTCAAAGTTATTAAAAAATATCTAGTTAGGTTAATCATTCATGATTAATGTTTGAATTTTAAGAAAAATGAGTGAATGAATATATATTGATGAGAGACTTAATGTATGAAAAGTTATATATTTATATTATTATAATATATAACAGGGCCAATAGAAGAATATTTCAATATTATGCATTGAATCATATAATACGATTTTCAAATATTGTATAAAAGAAGATTAAAAAGATTTACTTTTGTAAAATATTTTACCGTTAATTGAAAAATATTTTTCATTTATTAAATATGCAATAATTTTCAAACTCTACAAATCTTAACACGATTTAAAAAGGATATACATTGCTATTAAGTAAAGTTTACTTTGATGTACTCCTTGATATTTTTTGACTATTTTTTTAACGCCAATATAAGCCCCAAAATAATAACAAAATGGCAACCCTAATACTACATTAGTTAAAGCGTTAAAAATACCAGGGTTACCAGAAATTAAATTTTATCACTAATATTTATCGAAATATTTCGCGAAACCAAAGGTAACTTTAATCTATACTTTATCCTTGTTATTGAATTATATAATATAATATTATCATTATATTACTTGTTTATCCTTGTTAATAAATAACAAATGTAATAAAACATACATTTATTAGAAAGTGTGTACATTACATACCAAGTATTAGCTTATTCATTTCATTATGATTAGATGGCACAATGTATTAAATAGCTTCTTGATAGAACTAGTATAGAAGATTGAGAAGTATATAGCTGTGAAAGTATATACAGTTATAATTATGTTATAGCAATATATTTACTGTCTGTTTCTGCAGATATATTAAATACAGTCAACTCTCTTGTAATTTTGAGAATTTGACATCTGAGTTAGCACCTTCCCCTCTACATTTGTCAACATCGGCAAACGAACATTATAGAACTTTTTACGTATATAGATCTTTTCTCCCACTAAAACCTTCTGCTAAGTCAAGCATAGATTCAACATTTTTCTTGAGTATAAAAGTCACGCTTTTCTTTACCCTGTTATCAAGGCCACATTCTTTAATAAATGCAGCTTATTTTTGAAATGAAAACTTTAAGGGTTTTTATGAAAAATCAATCTATGAAAACAAAAGTGCAAAAACGCCAGAAAAGTATTTAACAAAGATAAAAATTACAACTTAGATTCATAAAGCATATACATATTTATCTGAAGAGCAATCATCGAAACTACCTAATTTTGATTTTTGCTAGGGGATATTTGTAATCCCTACTTTGTGTTGTCCCTCTTTGGACGCTCTTAAAATATTCCATTTGATCCATGTACTATTTTATGCAATCAATCACATCCTTCCTTACAGTAGTCACATTGCCTAAAATCATGAATTGTTTTAGCAAATATACATAAAGATATATTCAATTGATTTAGCAAATAATTGAATATTTCTTTTCAAATTATTTTTGGGTGCTCTATATATGGGTTTTTAAACATATTTTTGAACCTTACCGTACCCACATTTTCAAATGCACTTTAAACTTCAAGGCTTTGTTGAATTAGTTTCGTGTTCGAATATTAATCATAAAACGTATAGTACGTTTTATGACGTTTCAGTATACTAACTAACAGCAATATCTTCATATCCTTTTCTTTCTAAATTTGAAATAATGATGCCTGATTAGTTAGGGTGTTCGTTTTTATTATCGGAAGGTAGTGGGTTCGAATCCGTACCCAACCGAGGATTCGTCGTGTTCGCTAATGCCATATGGGGTGTGCTAAAGGCTAATGCTAATGCCATTAAATGTGTCATAGTTCCTATGTTTTCCATGTGCAATGATACCTCTAGTTATAATAGGCAATGTCTGGGATTTAAACAGTTTTCTGTTTGATCCCTGCTTCCAACTTACGAAGACGCGCACCTATTTTAGGCATCCAAGATGGTATCTCACTAGTTGCTTCATCAAATAAAAGCCATTACTTCCTTTCTGTAGTGCTGAAAATGTGGTTATTCTCTCTTGCATTTTATTGGCGTGTCGATGATATCTTAACACTAAAGCAATTTTATTTGTATTTAGTGTTCTACACTGAATATTCATTTGATGGTCATCCACAAGAATCAAATACCAGAAATTTTAAGATTTTTTTTAATTGAATCAAGAAATTATATCGTAACAAATTTAGAAAAACTTTATTAAAAATCTGAAAATTAAGCTAGCAAACTTCTTGGGAGCTTCTTTTTGTCAAATATCTGCATCCATTTCCTGTCAATATCAGTTCAACATGTAAACAGTAGATTTTTTAAGTACCTTGGATATGATGAATAATTGAAAATCGAGCCTGTACATGGCTTTGACATTGCAAAGTGGTTGTTGGGAATTTTAAGTCCATAGTATCTATTTGCATCCGGGAAGACGTTTCATAGCTAGTGGACCGTATTCATGTCTTAAGAAAGGAAACCTGGAAAATTCGCAAGCACTCACCCCAACAGCCGTACATGTAGGTGGCTTAGTTTTCACCCTTATTACTTTTTTACATACTTCGGCTAATTTTGAAAAAATCACTTTAAAGTGAACCACAAAAAAATTGCTAGTGGCTAATCTATTGTAGCCATTAGCAAATGGCTACGACAGAAGTGGAAAATAAAGCTATTAGTTTTGATGGTTGTCACTCCATGGTCATGTTTTGTACACAAGGGCTAGACGAGGACCAACAGTCCATTACCTGTTGAACTGAAAACTAGATAATTAACTATATTTAGTTACCATCTTGGCTTTTGGAGAAAAGAATTTATTAGTAAAAGCTTTAATTATTTTGATAATAATTTAAACTTACTGATAATCATTACAAAATAAAATATATAATTATCAATAGCGAAATATGCTCTTGCTTGACTATCAATTTTTTTATTATTCTAAAATGTTTACTGTATGGATATTCTGAATCCATACACACACACAGTAAACATTTTGTCAATCTATCTTTTCATAGTGAAACTTGGTAACAATAAGAGTTCTAATGTAAACCGAATATATGAAGACAGTATTGATGGATGTAACTTATTTTTATGTGCTTAATTTTCAATACTATGCTTGTTAATACTCGTTAGATTGGTATTTATTAAGCATGAGAGATTCTTTAAGCATTTAAATGCGGCGAAGCGCTATCGTGCTTCGCTTGTTATGCGCCAAAAATGCGGAGAAGCGCGATTGCGCTTTTCTTATATTGTTAATTAAATTACTACGCATTTCATTCAACACTTTTAGCATATATTAGGTTGGGGAAAAAGTAATCCATTATTTTTTCGGTAGACGTCTGTAGTGATCGATATCTCGTGAGGTACCTATCAAACAATTTCAGATTTATGCTTGTTGGAAAGGTGACATTTGACACAAAAATATCCTCTTGCGGTTTTTTGTTTGATTCATTCAGTTACGAGTACAAGGTTTTAAAAATGGAAGACAACCAACAGAAAATTCGATACATTTTTGTTTTTCTCTTGTAACGGCGAAAGAGATAGCCAGTATTTTAAAAAATTGTGAAAGGTGCTTATCGTCCTATATAAGACTGTAACAACCAGTTACGTACAATTTTTGTTTTGTCGATTCCGTTCGGAGATTTTTGATGTTAGAGATGCACCTCGCATGTGGATACAGCATCGTCGAAAATGTCTATAGAATATCAAAGATGATCGAAGTTAACCACATGTCAGAAGTCGTAACGCGCAAGACCTAAAAATCTACATGAAAGCTGTTTTAAACCTTTTTTAAAAGTGAATCCAAAAGAAGTTACATAAAGTTCACGTAAAAATGATGGATTTCTTTTTCCCCAACTTAATATATAAGAAAACTCTTCAGCACTCAAACAATTAAGTTGGGAAATTAATACTTATATTTTTTTTTCTTTCCTAGATATTAAACTAAGTGCACGCATTCTAATTAGGATACATGCATGTGTATCACCTTGAGATTTGAATGAAAAAATTTTTTGATTGACAAAGTTCTGTAGCCAAAAAATACTCCTTGTAATATAAATTTATTGTGAGGAACTTTTTTTCATAACGATTTTGCTTTGAAAAGTACTCTTTATATACCTATTACAAATCCCAGTTTTGTAATATCATAATGACTTTGGTATGACTTGACTATGAATATTTGGAGAGAGAGAATAATGCCAATGTGAAAATACCGAAATTGGGAAAGTACATTTAATGCTTATATTACCTTCTTTTCGAGTGGAAATTTAAACATATATTTCTTAAGCCTATCAGCATTACTGGAGATTTGGAAGACCAAATATTCAGTTTAAAATTCGGAAAATTTTCATTGCTTAGATCCGTGTTTCCAAAAACGCGTCAGTTATGTAACGAAAATAATTTATTTTAAAATTCAAATGTAGTTGCTTGTTTACATTTCCTATTTTCTCCAATGGCAACCCTAGATGAAAATAGTATAAGCTTGTTTCAAGAAAAAAACATGAAGATTATATGCTGTGCCTGATTTATAATTTTAAAAGTTTCATTATAAATATTCTGTTTTGTATTATACCATACATTTTCCTTAATGAAGGGTTTCAAATGCAATATTATATTATGTTAAAAATAATTTTTGTCATGATTTGATCAGTAATTCCAAAAAGATTGTGAATTTCTTTAAAACATAAAATATAAATTTGATTTTTAAAAAATTATAAAAATGATTAAATGAAGAGTAGAAAAAAAAGTGTAGCATATGTTTTCATTAATATTAAGGTTAAATATTAATAGATTTTTTTAAAGATAAAAAACGTTGTTTTTTAACCGAGAAAATTTTGTCATAACAATAGTTGCAATCATAATAATTGATTGAATATTTCCTTTCTACTATACTTACTTAAATAAAATGGAATTACATGTATTCATTTTAAAGAAATAATTGTATGATTTGTGATATGTCCTCAATTCCACATTATGATTTTAGAACCAATTTATAATATAAGACAGGTTTCAAGAACTAATAGAAGTTAATATTGTTGTTGTCATTAAAAGAAATGTTATGTAGTATTTTTTTATTTTATTAAATTAACTCTCTTATATAAGTGTTCCATTTGGCATTTTTTGGTGGAATTTTATATTTTTGAAAAAGTGTTTAAAACGCTAAGTTTTTATTTTATTCATTTAATAAATTGTTTTTGCGATTTTAAATACTACAGTGGGTAAAAAAAGTTTCCGTACGGTCACTAAATTTAAGAATAAATTAACATAATTTGTAAAGTATTTCATTTTTCCTTTAAATACTGCCTATATGTGTTTAGTACAAGTCTACAGTAAGCGATTTTTATAAATTTTCGTTTGTACAAAACGAGAAAAGCATATTATTTTCAATATCTTAAGTAAATTTAAAATTGAAGTGCAAAAAAAGTTTCCGTACGCGTTATGCAAATTCTTTCTGGCGTGTTTAAAACAGGCCCGCAGTAAATCTTTGACGTTAGAAAGTTAATCACTGATAAGGAAATAACACATCTACAGTTGTTGAGTTCAAGTTTCTTTCCTGTCGTCTCAAAATGGAAGTTCCAAGAGCTATTCGGGAATTAGTGATTAAATTGCGAAAAGATGGATTATCCATGAAAAGGATTAGTGAACTGACTAAAAATCGAAGTCTACTGTGCAATATATCATTGAAAGATATCGTGAACTTCATTCATTTGAGGATAGAGATCGATCCGGGAGGCCTCCAAAATTAAATCACGTGCATAAAAGAAACATCATTCGCCAAGTTCAAGAAAATCCACGAATTAGTGCACCGAAGTTGGCAGCTGATTTAATGGTTAGATACAACATTAAGGTCTCAAATCAAACCGTGAGAAATGTCATTAAAAAAAGTGGTTATCATGGACGTGCGGCCCGAAAGAAGCCCTATATAAGTTTGCGCAACAGGTAAAAGCGCCTCGAGTTTGCAAAGGAGCATGTAAGTAAGCCATTATCTTTTTGGGAATCCATTCTTTTTAGTCATGAATCAAAATTTAACATTCATGGGTCAGATGGCCGAGTTATGGTGTGGAGAAAACCAAATCAACAAGTGTTAACTAAGAACTTGTGCGGAACTGTGAAGCACGGTGGTGATGGTGTTGTGGTGTGGGGTTGTATGAGTGCTTCTGGAGTAGGAAACTTGCAATTCATCGAAGGAAATATGGTTCGATACGGATATCTGGATATTCTTAAACAAAATGTGTTATCTAACGCAAAGAAACTATATCTTGTAACAGGATTTACTTTTCAGCAGGACAACGATCTTAAACACACCTCTAAGATTTGCCAAGAGTGGTGTCTTTACCATGTGCAGCAACAACTTCATAGCCCTCCACAGTCCTCCAATTTGAACCCCATCGAACATCTGTGGGAAGAAATTGACCGGCAACTCAAAAAATATAACATAAAAAGCAAACTTGAACTCAAGAGTTCCAATAGTAGTATATGGTCTAATATTTCTCCGGAGATAAACATAAAAACTTGTAGGGGTAATGCCACAACGTCTAAGAGAGGTGATAAAGGCCAAAGGAGGGCCCACTGATCATTAAATGTATTTTTGTTCAATGCATTTTGCATTTTGAAAGCATTTTATGAGTGCTAGGGCATCGTACGGAGACTTTTGTTTCTATGTTTATGTCATTTTTTTAGTTTTTACGATTTATTATTTAATTTGGTCTGTATTATCAATCTTTTAATATGAATAAGTATTACATAATATTACTTTTAAGTCATATCTGAGTTTTCATTTTTATCATTATGAATTTTGTGTGACACATTAAACTTTGATTTGCATTCGTATCTGCGTACGGAGACTTTTTTTACCCACTGTATATGAAGAAGTATTTTAAAATAATGTATGAGAAAATATGTTAAGAAATAATTCAAGAGTTCTGAAATATATAGTATTTTATATTGAATATTTTTAAATTAGAAATAAAATGTTGAATATATACCTAAGTAATAGTATATTGTAAAAATCTAACAGAATATAGACATTTCAGTGTGAGTTTTCCCATTCACTCAGCTCCTTTAAATAGAATTTAAAAAAAATGTTAACACCAGATGTGAACAATAATATTAGAGAGAGCGAAAAAATATAGTTAAATAGTAAAAGACATGTGTGAGTCTCGTATTGCCCCTTGTGCGAAAAATTATCAGAAACTTCTTTAGTGAGTTTCCAAAGCTGATAAATTATGTAAAAATAAATTATAAATTCAATGAAAATTATAATTTTTTTTAGAAACCACAATTTTCCACTAGTAATTGAAGAATGATGGTTCTACTTCTAAATCGATTTGGGCTCCTGTAAAGCTTCGATAAAGTTTAATCTGAAATCTTGATAAAATTAATTAATATATGGTTAATTGTGTTTACCTCTTTTATAGTGCTGCTACCTATGATATTTAATTAAATAATTTAATAACTTTGAAAAAATCTAGAAACACTTGATTTTTAACTATATTTACAAAAATTAACATTGTTTTATAGATTATACTTTTTAATAAATTAATCTAGTATTCTTTGTGCCTCCTATTTTTCTAAAATTATATGAAAAGCATAAAAATACTAATTATTAATTATTTGTAATTATTATAAGATTATAATTTGTATTTACCAAAAAATGCAGAATTGTTCTGAACAATTTTTTAAAAATTTTTTTTGGATTTTCTTTAGCCCTTTCTTTTGTTTATTCACATATAGTTCAAATTTATACTTAAAATCGAAAATATGTGTGTGCTCGGCATTAGATGATTTTAAGCTTTATTCTACATTTTATTTTTAAAATATTTATTATGATAGAAAAAAGTTAATTAATTCTTCGATTAATGTATTTTATCATCAGTAGATTAAAAAGATAATAAATAACACAAATTCAAAAAATATTATTTTGTAATCAGTACCAAAGAACCAAATTGAAAGCCATGCTTAGCTCTGTGGTCTTCAACTTGATAGTTTTTAGGTCCGAATCCCGCATCGGGTTTGGGTGTTTGAAATCTTTGGAATCCACTTTAAACTGTAGGTTTTGATTCAGTTAACCATAAAGTGTTAAAAGTGATCGTAGAGAGGCAACATACCTGCCTCAAATGGCTTATTTTTTAACAAAAGATTGAAAGTTAATAGCTGAAATCTTGTGAAAATAGAATAAAAAATATTTTTTTCACAGACATACGCATGCGTTAAGCAATTATTTTTGAGTTTAATTGATTTTGTATGAATTAAATGCTACAATTTTCATATCTTTGGTAAAGTAGAGATCATGCGCACGCAAAACTGGCAAATAAATATTTTTGGAAGTAATTTAATTTTTCTTATGCGAAGTGTTCTTACTTAAAATATCATCATCTATCGTTGAATCTCTCTATCTTTTTATGTCTGCATTGTTGAAAATTTTACTGTTTACCATTTAATTAATGAAGCTGATCATTGAAATCGCATAATTGAATTGGATTTTTATATCATTTTTATTAAGTTGTCAAATTCAACTCAAGATTTGGCATAGTACTAACAATTTTGCCCATCTTCATTTTTTTTTGATAAACTACAAACTATGTAATTATGGGTTGGTGACCGAATGGTTAGTGCTCTTGTTACAGTTCACTAGTTTGTGAGTCCAAATCCCACTTTGGGTTTGGATGTTTGTAGTGGTTCAGAATCCTCTTTAAACCATAGGTCCTGATCTAGTCTAATAAGTCCTCGTGTGCAGAAAATGTCCTGGGTGACTAATTATTTGCTTGAAAAAGAATTTTATGCAATTGATTTTTTTTATGATTTTCCCGGTGGGATTCGAATTCTCTATTCATTCCAACAAGTTCTTTTATTTTAACTTCGTAAAATTTATTATTCTATTAAATAAATTCTGTATTACAAAATATTATTAAATTAATAAATATTTTGAATATTTTATTGTATATTTCATCAAAACATTTTACATTCATTTGTTATATATAAGAGAAAATCATTATTATATTGATTCACTAAGATTCACATAATAAGGTTATAAATTTTATTGTATTAGTTTACAAAAAGTAATGAGACAGCCTGCTGCCAGACGAGACTGCAGTCACTTAATGAAAGCTGGATTTATGTGATGATCGTTTTCTAAAAAATCATCAACCGCATCCAAACATTGATTCATTGACTCTCAAGTGATTCATGAAACTCAAGTGGCGCAAAAGGTATTTCTGAATTTCTGTCGTTGCTGAAAAGTTTGAAAATAGATTGTTCGCTCAAAAAGCAAAATGTAGCTATTAACAACCATTAAATCGTCACAAATGTGAACTCGTTAGACACTTTTCTGTTCCCAAAGCTCAAAGAAACCTTGAAAAATTACTATTTCTAAGATGTTTCTAGTATGCTACAGCCACAGTGATCGTAGATGAAGCCACGCATGTGACTTTTAGATCTTAGATGAGATCACATGTGTGGCCTCGTGTAAGATCACTGTGATAGTCTGTCTTTCTATCTTTGCAGAATGGAAATCACGATGGTAGAGGCAAATAGACTTCTAAGCAGACTATTTTGAAGAATTTAAATAATGCGTATTGATCCGATTATTAATTTTTTTTTTTCGGATTTTAAAGTCTCATTACTTTATGGACAAACCTTGTATGCTTCTAAACATATAAATTACTTCAAACTGAACACTGGTATATACAAATATAGCATAATTCCAAAAAAAATGTGACCCGTATTCCTCATGCCAAGCTGATAGCCGAATAGTTAGCACTCTGACTTTTGGGTTACACAGTTTGAGGTAACCCAAAAGCTCCTTCTCCTTTGGGATTTCTGTGGATCCCTTCTTCTGCAGGATGTTTGTAATGGTTCGGAAATCACAGTAAACTGTAGATCTCAGTGAAATCATCTTTTCGTGGGCAATTAAATCGTCGAATGTCAAACAAATGAAAACATGCTATGTTCGCAGTTTTATTTGCACAATATTTCTAAATTATATTAGGTTGGGAAAAAAGAAAAGAAAAACAAATTAATTTAGGGAATATCAAAAGTAACTTTAGTTTTATAATAATTTTTTTTCTCTAATTTTATAAGATATTTATTCCAGAAATCTTTTAGTTTTGCAAAATTATCATTTCGCGTAATAATGAAGTTATTAATGCTTATTATTCAAAAGTGTTTACAATAAATATTTTATAATACATTCTTTTATGAAAGATATTTATATTTTAAGTAAAAATAAGCCGATTGTTTGTTTTACTTACTCTGTTATTGTAACCGTGGAGACAATTCGGAAGTTCGTTTACAGAAAACTTGACACCGTCAGCTTAGTTAATATTTTTCTTACATTCAGTTAATCAGAGCTTATATCCAGTACAATTATCAATAGGATTTGAACAGTGTTAATTAGTGTAAGTGCACTTGTGTTTCGATAAACATTTATGAATTGAAGAAAACGTACAAACATCGTCTTTTAAAAATTTTGCACCAAATACATGCAAATATTACATTGACAAACATAACTCTTAGCTATCATAGAATAATATTACTAAATTACACTGAAATTCACATTCAATAATAAATATGTGTGGCTTCCATAAAGGATAAAATTAAAAAGAATTGTTCACACATTAATCATAAAAATTATAAATGGGAAATGAGATTCATGAGTTTCATATTCAAATCAAGAAGCCAACTAATTCCAACAGGAACTCTTTTAACTTAAAACTTTTAACAAAATTATTCATCAAAGTCAATCCTATATTGTCTTTTAATTTACTTTGATCTAGAGTGGATTAATAGTATAACACTATTAAATAAAGCTTCTTGTATTTCTTTATACATCTCTATTATACATGCCTTTCTTTTTATGCTTCTTTTTATATTTTTTTCTTTATGTATTTCTTTATATATATAATTTTTTAGTATTATACTATGTTAAAAATGTTCGAAATCATCTTAGTTTGTCATAATTTATTTTATTGTTAGTGAATGAAAATAATTTAGGTCTAAAATTGTGATGTATATACATACTTGAAAACGTTTGTTGAATGAAAGAAGTAGGTACAAAGAATTGTATTTGCATATCATAAAATTTCATTTATATTTTTTTAATAAATTTAAATTGTTCAATTGATATTGCATTCGTATGATAGTTTTTCATTTTCTGAAGTTTCAGACTATTTCTCAGTTAAGAACTTTTAATTCTGAACAAATGCAGTATGAATGTCTCTTATTTTAGATATTCAAAAGCTTTTGGGAAATCTATTTTTATCTACAAGTTTAAAACTTGGTGATTATCTGAAATCCCCAGAATACCTCAATATTCCCATCAGGCACTTCATATTACCATTGAGTGTCGTGTTGCTCATTTAATATTCTGTTATTTCCCAGTACTGAAGGTGTGTATTAGAATTATATTCAAAAAGTTTCTGATTTCAAAGGTTTGAACCACTTCAAACATAGAATAAAAATATCTTTTATGTGAGTACAGAAATCGTTATGTTAAAAATTAATGTTTCTCTTATGATATTCAGGTCAAAATATAAGAAAAATATATAGTATTTTCTGTTTATATTGTATAATTTTCGGTTTCAGAATATTTTTTTCAATAAATCGGATTAATATTTTACTTATAAAACTTTTGAATGAAAACTTATCTATAAGAACGCTGCAACAATGGTTAACTGTTTGAATAATATTTACATTTAGCTGTTATACATTATTTTGCATTATTATACATAATATTATATATTTTTTAAAATACTAGTTAGGATATGAATGGTTATTTTGAAAGAAAGAAAAAAAATTAATGTAATAATTTGAACAAATATTGAAAATTCAAATCAATCATTGATCGTTTGGAGATGCATGTTATGTTTACTGTACATAAACATATTTCGAATTACCTCCCTCGTGAATCTTGAATATAATCCATTAACTGTGAAAAGTCTTCATAAAAAACAAAAAGTTTCGAAAAATTGATTGGTTTACACACTACTTGTTATCACGTATGGGTTCAACATGACCTACAAGTATAATCACGTCCTCATAAGTGGAATTTTCTATGTTTAGTACCTGCTACTGTTACCATTTGGATAGGTATGTTTTATTTCTATTTTCTGAATGAATATCAGTCAAGGTGGTTACTTAAAAGTTTTTCAGGTTTTCTACTTTGCATTATGGAAATATAACCCAGTGGTAATTGAAAGTCTTTCAAGGAAATAAT